>CM066038.1:270975361-271197732 GCA_033557465.1 Ichthyophis bannanicus | reverse complement strand
TTAGTATATACCCCTGACAGGCCTGGGTATGAATCACACCCAGGCATCTGGCTGACAGCGGCCACATGTTAACGGACAGTGGATGCATACATGCAGTGACCTAGCAATAGTCCTTCCCGCATCGCCACACATGCAGCTGACACACCCGCATATGAATGGCATTTGCCACATTGTCCCCGTGGGAACTGGGACAGAGCCACCACCATGCCCTATGAAGCCCTGCACCTGTTTTTGGCCCACTGCCCCTTGTCACAACCCATGCTATGAGATGTTGTTGCCCGCCCAATATGATAAGCCTACAGCAGATCAAGGTCCTGGTCCAGACACCCAGATACCTGGCACCCACCAGATGTCCAGGTCAGGGACAAATGTAGAGTTGGCCCCGGGTGAGGGACATTCCCCACCGGCCACCCTGCTTGCGCACATATACGATGTCCGTGCATGACATAATCAAATGTGTGCAATACCATGTACCCCCTCGTGGGGACATGACAATATGCCCCCACATTGCACAGCTGGGTCGGTCACCTACATGGACACACTGGTCATGATGCTGTCCCTCTGTTGTGTATCGCGTTGGACCATACCCCGCATGTTCACAACCATCTGCAGGTCACGGCACTCCACCCCCCCCATGCAGTGTTGTGACGCTCCAACCCCCATGGGGCAGCAACTGCTTTGTGCATAACCAGCATTACATTTGCCTGTATGTGTTTGGGGCCGACAGCCCCTGGCGGATCCATCTCTTGTCCAATCCTAACGGAACATGCCCGCCGCTTTTCTTGCCCATGTAGTCCGCACTGGTACCAGGTCAATCCCCACAAACAACATGTCCCTTCAATAACAAAACATGGCCCGTAACATCACCTAACATCATTGCCAGACGGATGCTGCAGCTTTGCACATACGCCAGTGAGGGTCTGTTTGTACCATTGCTCACATCGCCCCCCTGTGACCTGTGCCCCCTCCTTCATTGACCTGTCAATGGTCTGTGTTCCTGCTGAACTGTGTCCACCACCCTGTCCCCCTGACCCCCCCCCCCCCCCCCCCCCCTTTCGGGGACAACCTGTGATTGTGTTCATTTTTTGTCCCTGTCCCTGTATCGGCCATCAGCATCCCATGTCCCTTGCAACAAAAAATTGGGGGGGTGTTCAGTCCCCTGGATGCACAACCGTAGCAGACCCTGCATTACATGTGTGATTCAGCACAGCCCACATGGTTCCCGTGCATCATAACATCTCTTAGTTGTGGACCGTGTGCCTGTGGTGTGGGTTCCTCCGCCACACTAGGGGGGCACACGCTGCCACAGCGCCACACACCTTTGTCTACAGGGGTAAGCCAACACCACAGTACTAGCCCTGGTGATGATGTGCAACCTTTTCACTAACTAGTGTTGATGTATTTCCCATACCACGGACGAATCTCTCATACAACGCTCTGTGTCTCACACACATAGGCCTGCGTGAGTCGTTGATGGACATCAGAGCAATCCATTGATGTCGTATGCCCCAAGCTGGACCAGTCGACCGCACAGATACATGGCCTCACAGAGGTGGTGCAGCTATAAAATACTTTCGAACGCATGTGTCTACCTCTGGAGGGGATGCTGGCGGCAAGACATCGCAGGGGGTACATGCAACCCGCACCAGCAGCATGCACCAGCACCAGCACCGGCACCGGCTCCCCTCTGCCACTAGCGCCTCCATCTTCAAAGGGGTAGTGTGTTGCACTGCATGGGTGGGGGGGATGGGGTCCCCAAGGCCTGGCGGGTTGGTCGGCCCACGCCTCTGTCGAAAAGTAACCTTAGGCCAAATAAAACTGTAGCCAAAAAACAGTGTGTGCCAGGTCTGTCGCATATTTTTGCACCTTTGGTCCCGTATGTCTTGTGCACATGCATGGTTGGTCCATGACCATCTTCCCCTTGAAACCCTTAGCACGTTGCCAAGGTGTGGCTTGGCTTGGCCAGTGACACCGGCAGCACTGGCACAACAGGATGGACTGTGACCCTCACAGGGTGTGTCAAGCTGCCCAGGGCCAGGAGCCTGGGTGCTGCTCACACACACCCATGTTCAGGGAGGGTGCAGATTCCCAGACCGCACGCGTACTGATGTGTTCCACCATAGTACTGTTGTCCCCTACCTACACTCGCCACTGTGTGCAGCTGCCTGACAGTCGCCCCTGCTTTGCAAAGCACATTGCAACGCCATGGCACACCCCTCGGGCATGTGGGTGGTAACCGGCTGTCAGAACGGCTTCCTAGGGTGAGAGCATACACAATCTTGACGATGCATATATACATATGATTCCTTCAGGTATTGTGGGTATACTAGTTCATTCACTCCCAAACACCGCTTATGACCTAATTTGAGGGTTGTGAAACCATGTGGTATATCAATAACATCTTCTTTTAATTGATGGGGTTTTAATTCCGCCAGCACATGTATGCTTGATAGCACTATTAAAAATGAGGTTACTTGCTTGCAGTGTTGAATATGGATAACAACAGGTCACAAAGTAAAACCAGAAAAACCTTCAGCACATGTCATGCAATTAGCTAATGTTTTATTAGCAAGATAATTAACAATATAAATGCACACTGTACAGAAGACACGTTGCGGGTGAGGTTAACCTCTGCTTATTTTCCACGCCGATCCTCAGCAGTGATTCTCCCTTTCCGCACACACACAATCATGTTCAGTCCCTCATTACTATCAATGGACCAGCTGAAAGCCTTTTAGCTGGCTGGCTGCTACTGTGTGAGCCCAAATCCTGCTTTACGAGCTGTTTTGCAGTGGGAATAAAGAACAAAGGTAGGTTTCTTCTTTGTGATGGCTGATGTGTTTGCTGCAGAGACAGCTATAATAAGCATCTAGATAGAGAACAGTCCATCTAAACTGATACTTTTGCATTCTGCTGTATCACTCAGCATAGGGTCATTATCATACGGTTTCACAAGACGAGTCTTTCATTAAGGCACTATCATGAGAATGCTTATTCCCTTGCTGGCCAATTCTCTCTATTATAGATAGGGTCTGGATTCAGTGTTCATACCTGAGCCTCTCCTGCTATCATTAATTCCCTCTCTGTATATCCTGGCCCACTATGTACCCCAATTCTGATGTCCAGCCTTCCAATCTTGATCCCTGGACCTACTGGGTCTCTCCTCTCACATACCTTCTTGGCCTTGGTCTGAACGTCCCTTCCACATGCAGTCTTCTCTCTTACAGGTGGCCACTGGTGATTCCTATCTCTGCCACTCCATGCCCCTCCTCTGGCTGAATCGAGTCCAACGGACTCTGCTGGCTTTTTGGCTACCTCCCAGTATGAGTACTGCCTTTGGACTCTCCCAGACCTTCCAATGGCCTTTCTTTCTCTCTCTTTCCATCCAGAGAGTTTCCTTCTCTCGTCTATTCTGCTGTGGCTTGGCTTCTGTTTCACCAGGTGATACTGGTGCTTTGAGCTTGATAGAGCCGTTGCTGTCTCTGTCTCTGTATCTCTTCCTTCCTCCTCCCTCTTTAGCAGTTGCTGAAGCTGTTCTTGAAACTGTTATCTGAAGAATAAGCTCTTTTCTTATCCTGTTCTAATGTTTTCTGCTCCCTAACACAAGCGCAGCTGTCTTGAATCAGGCCCGCCCCTTTGAGATTGAGTGCTTAGGGATTACCATCATAGCTCTCTTGTTTGTCACACACATTTCCCTCCCGTCAGCCCCCCTCTCATGGCTGCTGGAAACCTGTTGCAATCTGGAATTGGTAGTCCTTTTAATAAGTGACAACTCTGTTTTCTTGCTTCTACCAGAACTGACCGGTTGCTTGTTCAGGGTCACATCATATTTTCCTCATAGCTCCTACCTGAGGCTCTGAGAAGCGTCCTTATCATCAGGCAGACAGGGGTGTCATGTGTCAGGTGGTCCAGGCAGTCAGCACCCACATGGGGCTACATAGCACACATCCATGTTTCAGTGTAGTTTGGGTGGACCCCCACCAGGCGGGCATCCCATGGCCCCACCCCTACCCACAGCCCCACACATATATGGCCCGCCCTCTGACTGCATGTGCGCCGCACGACACGTATGAAACCCAAGTCCGCCACCACCTGGCCCTGCAGGTCGCAATACATAATCCCGTGCTTGCACAACATGTTTTAATGTAGAAAGGACACGTGACCATTGGGTTACGAAAGTAATTAAACCTTTATTTGGTCCAACAGTTAACAATGGCCAACATGCCCAAACCCACAACACACACTCAGTGGGGTGAACACAGCCCAGCACATGTGCACATGGGGCATCCCCGGTGCCATCGCTGGTACCTTTGATGCTCTTTTCGGCAGGTGGTAACCGGGATCCCAATTGCACTCACATCAGTTGCCACCTGCCGAACAGCCCACAGTCACGACTGCACCGCCTGTAACACGACATGGGTGTCATGTCCGTGCATCAGCCAGGGCCACTAACCCCCCTCGTCGCATGGAGCACCGTGCCAGCACACAAGACACACAGTGGCCTGCAGTCTGTTTGCTGGCATGTGCATTGTGGTGTGGACAGTGTCCGCCCTGGGTGTTGCAACGCTCATGCTGCCACCCATGCCGTTCAGCTGCCTGCAGTGTCTGGCTGCTGCCACCTCGGCCCTGGGCTGGGCTTGTGTTTTGCCAACCACCCCCCTCCCCGCACCTCCCCCCGTCCCTGTGCCCCCATCCCCCCACCCTCCCTGGCCTGTCCGTAGCCCCTCCCTCCCCTCACCCTGGCCTCCACCCCCAGAACCCCCTGTTCCTCCCCCCTCCCCTTCACCCACTATCAGGTCATCGTCCTCCTCCTCCTCCTCCTCATCCCCCTGGTCATGGGTGTGTGGTACGGTGACGTCCTCCTCCTCCTCCCCCTCCTCCTCCACCACATTCTGTTCTACATGGAGTGTGCTCCGGCCTCCATGGCCAACCTCCTCCTCGTGCTCCGTCGGCCCCTCCTGTTCTCTCCGCGTCTGGCCTCCCTCCTCTGCCTCGCGTGCCGTCTGGTGGGTCTGCGCAGGCAATAGCTGAGGTTGTGTGGTAGGCGCCCCATCGCTGGTAATCAACGTCATGTGAAGGATGCCCGACAGTCAGGGCACATCCCAATGTGTGGTTCACAACATACAACAATTTACAGATACAGGTGATACACAAGGCTGGTGGTCCCATGGCCGACCTGACCTGACCAACCTAAGCCCTGGCAATACTGACCATAGTCATGGTGCTGTGTCGCTCCCCTCCTCCTCCTGCGACCTCTCTCTCCATTAAATCCGGGTGGTAATGCCGCAGCTCCCGCGCTTTTTTCCTCATGTCCCTCCATCACCTGTGGATATACTTAAACGTTTGTCCTTGGTCAGCACCCTACACCTGTCACGCTGGAGTCCACAAGCCATATTTACAATTGCCCTGTGTGTGACGCCTGGACCTGCAGCCAACTCACCCCTTGCTGTTTGTTGGCATAATACACGCGTGCGTTACAACAAACCGCGTAAAGTTGCCCTTGGCCTTGGACATGTGGGTATATGTTTTGGCACAGCCTGTGTCACAGCAGTATCAGGACAGAGCCTAGCTGGCACACACCATGCATTTGTCACACCTAGGGGCACGCTCTCAGCAGCAATCACATGTTGACTGCATGCTGACCCACCCATATCAACCACAGCCACACCTGACATTGGTGGAATGGTGTTTGGCACACATGGATCCGGACAGAGGGAGAGGAGTGACGGGGGCAACTGGTGGGGCGTGACAGACACACCAGTGGATTATGGGGGGTGAAATATCACCTAGGGGAGATGATCTAACCTTGCCAGACACATCCCAGCTGTGCATTTGACAGCAGCTGTCCAATGGTGGGTGGTGTCCTGTGGTCCCATGCTTCACGTGGGACCATTGTCACCATTGGTGGCGCCCCCCTGGCACCATTGGCAGGGTATTCACCCCATAATTTGTGTGCCCTGTGTGGGGCAGCTGCACCCACAAACCATTAGGGATCTGGTGACATTCCCTATGGGGGGTTGGCTCAGGGATGTGTATGTTTGTGATTGGTGTTTCAAACAGCATCCCTATCACACAGAGCATCCCTATGGTGGGCACCCCCAGCTGAGTCAGTACTGGCCCTTGTTATGGTCATCTGCAGTCTCCAGGTCCATTGCTCCTATTGTTGACAATGCACACAGACAGACTAGGATGGGGCCCATGATCCGTCCAGGGTGACCCAACCTGCTGGTGCATTGTCAGGGTCTAGGTTGGTGATTTACCTTGGCAGGTGTCCCATTGTTCCAATGTGCACAAATGCAGGGATGTCACAAGCTCTGCAGCTGGTGTGTTGTTGTCCAGTGCGGTGCGAAGGGGTGGTTTCATGGGGTGCGGCTGTGTCGTAGGCGTGGCAGGTGGACCACAATGAGGATGTTTCTAGGGGCTGTGCCAGCTCCCCAGGGTATCTCTCTGCAACCACATACAAGGGTCGGTGTGGGGGGGAGCATGGACCTGGTGTGGGGTGTGGGGGAGGGAAGGAAGCCGGCCTACACCCCGTTGGGCAGTGGCTTGGTGGTTTCCAGAAGTGTCCATCACGTCCAGGTTGTGGTTTATACACATGTGAACCCTGCCACACAGCTCGGCAGCTTTCACGAGGGTGGGCTCCGGGTGCCACCATGTGGGGGTGGCGATGCCTGTGTGTGGTGGCTGGGGGTGGCGTTGGACCCAGGGTGCTGAGTCTGTGTGTTGAGCCGCCCCACCCCTACCAATATAGGGGATACTCTGTGGAACTGAACTGACTGAGGGGTGGCTGGTGCACATGGTTGCCGTCATCCAACATGGTGCTCGGTGGGGGGTGTTAGTGTCGGTGGGGGTTGGGGCCATGTGGTGTGGGGGAATGGTAATAAATGTTTAAGGAGGTCGTGACATATGTCCACCTACGCAAGGGATAGACCTGGCCAGTTCCTGTGGGCTTCCCCAGATTGTGTCTGCGCTCCCGTCCGGTTGACCTCAGGTGTTGCACAGATAGGGGCTGTGGAACACATCGTAACCATTTCTTGGGGGTGCTAACACGTGTATATCCCTCCTGACCATCCGTCTCACCCCATATTACCCCTGGGTCTGATGGGGTCTGCTTCTGGGAAAGTGGTTTCCCGATGTTATGTGGTTGGGTGGGTGGAGGGGTTTGGTTCGGAGGGGGGTGTCTCCTGGGCTGCCTCATGGTGCTGGGGCATGTTCCAGGCGTCCATATGGGTCTGTCCCACTACACATGCCCATGATTGGACATGGCCCTCATTGGGATAGACTACGGCAATGTTTCCGTGGATGTGCAAGGGGGGGGGGAGAACTCACTCACCAGGTACCCTAGGGTCCGTGTGGGTGGTTGGTCGCTGGTGGACCCATATACGGTGACTGGGGGTGTCTCCCACATGGTTGATGTTTTTGTGTGTCGCTGGCCAGTTATAGTGTCATCTTAAGCTGGCTTGGGTGTGCCATGTTGGGCATCTGACTGCTAGCATCCATGTGGTCGTGCTGCACAGGCAGTTGGGGGGGGTGGGGGGGTGTGTGTGGGTGGGTGGGTCCTTCAAGTTGCGCACTGATGCGATCGGTTTCTTCTGGGACCACCTGGGTTGCCAGGACTGTCTCTGGGTTCCAGCATCCACTGCTCGGGGGGGGGGGGGGTCGGAGAACTGTTTTTGCATGGGATTGTGCTTGACCCCAGTGGGTAGACACAACTACAGGGGGTGACGTGGATCACACCTCATCCGTATGACAGGGAGGTCCATTGTCTGGTGGTGCAGCAATGCACGGCCACATGGGTCCGTGCCACAATGGCACTGGCAGGGTACCCTAACTATATGCCCCGTCACCATTTCCCAATGCGACACTGTAAGCATGATTTTTTTCGTTTGCCACAGGCATGCCTGACATGGCCTATACCTGGACCCTCAAAACACTTGTCATGTGTGAGGTGCGCATCTAGGTGTCATCGATGTTGGCAGACCCACATCCATGCCATCCACAGGGAACAGGGTTCTGGACAGTATCCTGGGTGACAGCAGGGATGCATGGCACAAACTGCGAGCTAGGCATCATTGTTCATGCGCACCGTACCAAGCTGTTTCACGCATTGTCCTCTGTGTCATGCTGTCCTCAGCATACCTGCGTACCCCACACTGGTACGATTAGGGTGCCCTTTTCTCTGGGGACGCAGGTGAACGTCAACGGCAGCATAGCTGTTATATAGCTGTAAGGCATGTGGGGGGTTGTTGGGGGTGTATCCCATCCTGTTCATGGGGATAACCTGCACGTTTGGGTTTCCTGTAGGTGTAGCATCCTCCCATGAGGTCTGTGTATGGTGGGGTTGTCTACCTCATGTGTCCGGTGTTGTACATCAGTTGTTGACTGCACGTGATTGGACCCTGCCCACAGGACATGGCAGCCCCTGGTGGGACATGTCATCGCCCAACAACAGTTGTGTGTTGGGACATGCAGGCACCCCCTTGCAATTGACAGTACTATCCTCTGAGTGGTCACATTCACTGGTCAACACAGCGGGTTGGACGTGTATTGTCCCTGGGGGATGTGCAGACTGCGGTACTAGGACAGAGGCACATACTACCAGGTGTGACCCTGCACCAATGGGTACCACAGGCCAAACACATGCACTGATGGTCCATATGCCCATGCTGTTGCCATCATCTTTGTGGCCTGTAGTCACACCATGTGTGTGGTATGTGGTGGTTACAGATACCCTGTTGGGGCAGGGCTAGCTGCACTAGCATGTTTTGTGGCCAGCACCCTGTGCGCTGGTGACACTTGCTCTGCGTGTGTCTATTTAACTGTCACAGCCCCACATGCCACTCAGCATGGCACATGGGGTTTTAGACACAATCTGCTGACCCCATACCTTGCTGTGGGCACTGAGTCGCTTTTCATGGCCAGTGATACCACCAGGGATGTTTGTGCAGTGTGCACCCTCCTCAGTCCCACCACCAGGGAAACCCCATGTGCTAGGGTTCGGGACCCCTTTAGAACCAGCACACTGTATGTTGTGTCAGATGTGATACACAGGGAACATGGGGCTGCACAGGGGACATTGCTCCCCACCCAGGCCATGTTTGTGTGGTGGTGGCCACTGTGCCTGGCTGCCTGCTTCAGCCTACCACCCCTTTGTGCCAACCCACTGTACAATCATCGTGACATCGCACATGCGGGCCCTCGGCAGTCAGCACACTGGGCATGGCTGACTGTGACTGGTGAGGGATCAGCACCCCACTCTTCAGTCCCCTGTCACAGGGCGTGGCTTCCATGGTGGTGTTGTGGCTTTGGACTGGGCACAGTTATTGTGTGGAAATGGGTTTGTAATTGACACGGAGCCCCTTGTCTTGTGCTTCGGTGAGGTCCACCCAACCACTGGTGAGGGTCTTGCGCATACACCAGTATCAACGGTTCTGGCGGCATCAGCAGACACAGACACAGGGATGGCTATAACGTCGGGTGTAGTGCACATACAGGGACACAGAGATGGGGAGTCGGACTAACCTAATGATCTGGGGTGCAGCATTTTGGGCTGACATCAGGGATGGTGACAGGTGCTGTGTGATCCCCCCCTGTGCTTACCAGATGTCTGGTGGGGAGCTGTGGCATGCTGGCCTCAACAGGCCATCAGGTACCATCATGTGTCAGCTCATTCCTGCTTGGTCCAGATGTGTAGCTGTACCCAGTACAACCTACATGCCTAGCTGTGTGTGTTGCCATGTGTGCAGTCACACCTATGTGCATTGTGCAGGTCTCCGATAGCGCACATATCTGTTTCCCTTTGGCACCCTTGAGAGACATGGCATTGCCATGTCCATGTGTTGTGGCCACTGATGGTGTCCATGCTCAGCCCTGTCACCCTGTGGGTGTTACATCATACACATTTGGGGTCACACAATGTACACATGCCATGCACCTCCACGACCAATGGCAACAGTATTTACCAGCACACATGGGTGTTTGAAGACACATGAGACATTGGGTGGGTTCCCGCTATGCACCTTGGCAGGGACACGTCCATGACACATGCCTTTGTACATAGCCAGAGATGTCACTTGCCATACCACTACAGGATCAGTGTATCCTGTATGTCATGGGGATGTTGATAGCTACGTCAGTCCAACCTTGGCAAATGTTGGACATAGCATACTGGTCATGGTGGACAGGCATCTGTCCCAAACAGGCGTATCGGGTGTTCTTATGTTCCTCTAACCTGTGTCGTGTATGTGTCTGGGAGGTGTCACTGCACTGCACACTATGGGCTATTCGCACCTCTGGTCATGTGTGCCTCTTAGGCTATCTGGGCCAACCTGACTGTGTGCTTTGCAACCTTTCAAGGGCATCTGTGAGATACCTATTGCACACAGGGGCGGTATGCCTGTGGGCTGTGGGTAGGATCGACCTGAATCAACATACATAGCTGTGTGGACAGGTTGCCATTGCAGAGGTTGTGACCTGGTTCTTGGAGATACTGTGTGTGGGTATTTGCTCACGCGCATCCAGATCTGCATCCTACATATCATCTCCATACATCTACAGTGTTTGTCCTGGGCTATGTGGCCCCTGGACTGCGGATGCCGTGCAGCCAGACCACTATACCTTATTGCACACATTTGCCTGACATACCCTCTGTCACGATCAGCTCCCCCGCCACCAGGGTCTTGTGTGTGCCAGGGCACATCATCATCAGGATACAGCATTGCAACTTGTTTTCGCCCTGCCCAGACAACGAATGTATCATGTGTGCCTGAGATACGTATGATTGTCTCATCTGCTGTGTCACACTGCAACATTTATCGTGGGTGACAGAGCCCTCTTTGGTTGGCCCTCTCTGGCCCCCTTGAGGTAGGGGGATGCTTCCAACTACATTAGTACACACACAGCCATATCTCCAGGGTGACACAGAGCCCACTTTGGATGGTCTCTCTCTGCACTCCTGGAGGTAGGGGGATGCTTCCAACTACATTAGTACACACAGCCATATCTCCAGGGTGACACAGAGCCCACTTTGGATGGTCTCTCTGCACTCCTGGAGGTAGGGGGATGCTTCCAACTACATTAGTACACACAACCATATCTCCATGGGTGACACAGAGCCCACTTTGGATGGCCTCTCTGCACTCCTGGAGGTAGGGGGATGCTTCCAACTACATTAGTACACACAGCCATATCTCCAGGGTGACACAGAGCCCACTTTGGATGGTCTCTCTGCACTCCTGGAGGTAGGGGGATTGCTTCCAACTACATTAGTACACACAGCCATATCTCCAGGTGACACAGAGCCCATTTTGGATGGCCTCTCTGGCCCCCTGGAGGTAGGGGGATGCTTCCAACTACATTAGTACACACAGCCATATCTCCAGGGTGACACAGAGCCCATTTTGGATGGCCTCTCTGGCCCCCTGGAGGTAGGGGGATGCTTCCAACTACATTAGTACACACAGCCATATCTCCAGGGTGACACAGAGCCCACTTTTGGATGGAATCTCTGGACTACTTGAGGTAGGGGGATGCTTCCAACTACATTAGTACACACAGCCATATCTCCAGGGTGACACAGAGCCCACTTTGGATGGCCTCTCCGCCCTCCTGGAGGTAGGGGGATGCTTCCAACTACATTAGTACACACAGCCATATCTCCAGGGTGACACAGAGCCCACTTTGGATGGCCTCTCTGCACTCCTGGAGGTAGGGGGATGCTTCCATCTACATTAGTACACACAGCCATATCTCCAGGGTGACACAGAGCCCACTTTGAATGTTCTCAATGGCCCCGTGGAGGTAGGGGGAAGCTTCCAACTACATCAGTACACACAGCCATATCTCCAGGGTGACACAGAGCCCAATTTGGATGGACTCTCTGCCCACCTGGAGGTAGGGGGATGCTTCCATCTACATTAGTACACACAGCCATATCTCCAGGGTGACACAGAGCCCACTTTGGATGGTCTCTCTGCACTCCTGGAGGTAGGGGATGCTTCCAACTACATTAGTACACACAGCCATATCTCCAGTGGGCCACAGAGCCCACTTTGGATGGCCTCTCTGCACTCCTGGAGGTAGGGGGATGCTTCCAACTACATTAGTACACACAGCCATATCTCCAGGGTGACACAGAGCCCACTTTGGATGGCCTCTCTGCACTCCTGGAGGTAGGGGGATGCTTCCAACTACATTAGTACACACAGCCATATCTCCAGGGTGACACAGAGCCCACTTTGAATGTACTCACTGGCCCCGTGGAGGTAGGGGGATGCTTCCAACTACATCAGTACACACAGCCATATCTCCAGGGTGACACAGAGCCCACTTTGGATGGCCTCTCTGGCCCCCTGGAGGTAGGGGGATGCTTCCAACTACATCAGTTCACACAGCCATATCTCCAGGGTGACACAGAGCCCATTTTGGATGGCCTCTCTGGACCCCTGGAGGTAGGGGGATGCTTCCAACTACATTAGTACACACAGCCATATCTCCAGGGTGACACAGAGCCCATTTTGGATGGCCTCTCTGGCCCCCTGGAGGTAGGGGGATGCTTCCAACTACATTAGTACACACAGCCATATCTCCAGGGTGACACAGAGTCCCACTTTGGATGGTCTCTCTGCACTCCTGGAGGTAGGGGGATGCTTCCAACTACATTTAGTACACACAGCCATATCTCCAGGGTGAACACAGAGCCCACTTTGGATGGCCCTCTCTGCACTCCTGGAGGTAGGGGGATGCTTCCAACTACATTAGTACACCACAGCCATATCTCCAGGGTGACACAGAGCCCACTTTGGATGGCCTCCCTGCACTCCTGAGGTAGGGGGATGCTTCCAACTACATTAGTACACACAGCCATATCTCCAGGGTGACACAGAGCCCACTTTGGATGGCCTCTCTGCACTCCTGGAGGTAGGGGGATGCTTCCATCTACATTAGTACACACAGCCATATCTCCAGGGTGACCACAGAGCCCACTTTGGAATGTTCTCACTGGCCCCGTGGAGGTAGGGGGATGCTTCCAACTACATCCAGTTCACACAGCCATATCTCCAGGGTGACACAGAGCCCACTTTTGGATGGCCTCTCTGGCCCTCTGGAGGTAGGGGGATGCTTCCAACTACATTAGTACACACAGCCATATCTCCAGGGTGACACAGAGCCCCACTTTGGATGGTCTCATCTGCACTCCTGGAGGTAGGGGGATGCTTCCAACTACATTAGTACACACAGCCATATCTCCAGGGTGACACAGAGCCCACTTTTGGATGGTCTCTCTGCACTCCTGGAGGTAGGGGGATGCTTCCAACTACATTAGTACACACAGCCATATCTCCAGGGTGACCACAGAGCCCACTTTGAATGTTCTCACTGGCCCCCTGGAGGTAGGGGATGCTTCCAACTACATTAGTACACACAGCCATATCTCCAGGGTGACACAGAGCCCACTTTGGATGGTCTCTCTGGCCACCTGGAGGTACGGGGATGCTTCCAACTACATCAGTACACACAGCCATATCTCCAGGGTGACACAGAGCCCCACTTTGGATGGTCTCTCTGCCCTCCTGGAGGTAGGGGGATGCTTCCAACTACATTAGTACACACAGCCATATCTCCAGGTGACACAGAGCCCACTTTGAATGTTCTCACTGGCCCCCTGGAGGTAGGGGGTTGCTTCCAACTACATTAGTACACACAGCCATATCTCCAGGGTGACACAGAGCCCACTTTGGATGGTCTCTCTGCACTCCTGGAGGTAGGGGGATGCTTCCAACTACATTAGTACACACAGCCATATCTCCAGGGTGACACAGAGCCCACTTTGGATGGCCTCTCTGCACTCCTGGAGGTAGGGGGATGCTTCCAACTACATTAGTACACACAGCCATATCTCCAGGGTGACACAGAGCCCACTTTGGATGGCCCCTCTGCACTCCTGGAGGTAGGGGGATGCTTCCAACTACATTAGTACACACAGCCATATCTCCAGGGTGACACAGAGCCCACTTTGGATGGCCTCTCTGCACTCCTGGAGGTAGGGGGATGCTTCCATCTACATTAGTACACACAGCCATATCTCCAGGGTGACACAGAGCCCACTTTGAATGTTCTCACTGGCCCCGTGGAGGTAGGGGGATGCTTCCAACTACATCAGTACACACAGCCATTTCTCCAGGTGACACAGAGCCCACTTTTGATGGCCTCTCTGGCCCCTGGAGGTAGGGGGATGCTTCCAACTACATCAGTTCACACAGCCATATCTCCAGGGTGACACAGAGCCCATTTTGGATGGCCTCTCTGGCCCTCTGGAGGTAGGGGATGCTTCCAACTACATTAGTACACACAGCCATATCTCCAGGGTGACACAGAGCCCACTTTGGATGGCCTCTCTGCACTCCTGGAGGTAGGGGGATGCTTCCAACTACATTAGTACACACAGCCATATCTCCAGGGTGACACAGAGCCCACTTTGGATGGCCTCTCTGCACTCCTGGAGGTAGGGGGATGCTTCCATCTACATTAGTACACACAGCCATATCTCCAGGGTGACACAGAGCCCACTTTGAATGTTCTCACTGGCCCCGTGGAGGTAGGGGGATGCTTCCAACTACATCAGTACACACAGCCATATCTCCAGGGTGACACAGAGCCCACTTTGGATGGTCTCTCTGCACTCCTGGAGGTAGGGGGATGCTTCCAACTACATTAGTACACACAGCCATATCTCCAGGGTGACACAGAGCCCACTTTGGATGGCCTCTCTGGCCCCCTGGAGGTAGGGGGATGCTTCTAACTACATTAGTACACACAGCCATATCTCCAGGGTGACACATTGCCCACTTTGGATGGCCTCTCTGCACTCCTGGAGGTAGGGGGATGCTTCCAACTACATTAGTACACACAGCCATATCTCCAGGGTGACACAGAGCCCACTTTGGATGGTCTCTCTGGCCCCCTGGTGGTAGGGGGATGCTTCCAACTACATCAGTACACACAGCCATATCTCCAGGGTGACACAGAGCCCACTTTGGATGGCCTCTCTGGCCCTCTGGAGGTAGGGGGATGCTTCCAACTACATTAGTACACACAGCCATATCTCCAGGGTGACACAGAGCCCACTTTGAATGTTCTCACTGGCCCCCTGGAGGTAGGGGGATGCTTCCAACTACATTAGTACACACAGCCATATCCCCAGTGGGTGTGGGGACCACTTTGTGTGGCCCTGTAGACTCCTGGAGATGTGATGGTGATCCCCAGAACATTCTGACACACACACATATCCACAGAGTGACTGAGTGCACACTTTGAGGGCTCTCTGGACCCCTGAGGATAGGGTGGATGTATTAAACAACATTGGCAGACAACCCCAGATCACCTGTATGTCTGAGGCCCCATGTGCCTTAACATTGCACCACCCCTGATGGGTAACCCTATGTGTTTACCCTGCTGATGCAGATACCGCCATCAACACAGGATGTTTGCATACGCTCCTTATGCAGATGCATGGCCTAGGTTTTGTTACAGTCTGCTTTGCTGTATCAACACCAGCAGCTGTCATGACGCCAGGGGGCCATCATGCCCTCTTTGGCACAAACCGTCAACACCTGGCTACATGGCCACACAATCAGATGTGATACCACATGTATATGGCATGTGTTTCACCTGCTACACTAAACTTATACAGACTACTTACAACAGCATGGACAGCTGACATCAACCCTGTATGTGTGTATGTTTATTTTGACCTAGGTCCATTCACTTACCTCCCGTGGATGGTCTGCCTGCCTGTTAAAACGCCTGGTCACCCTCTCCCAGGCCCTCAGGACCCCTCCCCATGTTCTTTTTCCTGGAGGGCCCTGGGAACAGCCTGTGCTGCTTTTGGGCTATCAGGGAGCCCAGGTGGCACAGCTCTCTGTGGCTAAAAGCCAGCTTCCTGGTTCGGGACGCCATGTTTGTTTCTGGGCGTGGTGACGCGCGGACGCTCCCGGCGCAACTTCCGGAATTGCGCGTGACGTATCGCGCACGTGCGTTTCACATGGCTGCGCGTCAGATCTCTGCACGCCCTTGCGCTCCGCATGGCTGTGCGTCTGCAAATTGCAAATACTATCTACACGCACCATTCATATTGATTTGTAATGGTTGTGCTCAAAATATGTTTACTGTTCTGTGCCTAATTACATAGTTACTGGGGTGTCTCTAATGTCACTTTGACAAACAATTATTATTATGGTTTACCCTTGTCCACACAGTGTGGTATTGAACCTCTGGACACATAGCAACTGATTGCTGATGCATTGTCAGATGAGGTGTGCTATGTGTGTCACATAGCAGGTAGTGCTCAGACACTACTAGTTATGGGTGCAGACAAACCATCAGCATCAGGTGTCACTCAACCTGGTGATAGGGGGTTGTGTGTGCCAGTGCAATATGTTGTGTGGTGTATCTCCATGTCTGGACAGACATTTTGTGGGTGGTTGCCATCGGGGTTGGGGGGGAGATTCATATATGAGCATTGCACACGCAAAGTAGGTTGCGTGTTGGACATTACAGGACTATGTGGGTCCCCATGTCACCACACTGCACATTATCCTTTGGTATGTGTGACGGCATACAGTCCTGGTTTTTGCAAAATAGCTCAATGGTTGATACATGGCTGCTTAACCAGCCGTCATGGGTTACATCTTCCAGTTGAGCTCAGGACTGCCTGTCTCAGGCATCACACATTCTCATACTTGAGTGCAACAGTAGCCAGGTTTTTTTTCATGTACATCTGTGCTGCACCAGACATATATCTTCATACATTGCAACATTGTTACCTGCCCAGACCGGTTTCCACATTACAGAGGTGCTGCTATTGGCAAGACCCTCACACTGCTACATACATCATGTGCAGTACACCATTCTCACCAATGGAACAGCGCACCCCTGGTGACCATTGCACACTGTCTGCATGCCTGCCTCTTTCACCAGACAGGCATCTGTTCTTAGCAATCGAGCTGTGGCCCACACCTAACCTTGATACCTGTGGAGCCAGAGGTTGCATGTTTCCATCCACAGTGTGGTTCTTGGTGAGTGCAGCCAGTGACAGGTCCCTGACTGTGAAATAGTGCTGGAATCTCTGTGATCCTCACAGTGCTGTCTGCATCATGTGCTCCTTACACAACCGTATAGGGTGGACTTGGGTTAATGCACTGTGATGGTTTCGGAATTGCCAGTAGTACTACAGGACATTACACACATTCCAGGCTTGACAGTCCCCATGAACCTTCAAAATGTTTTGCTATATGTTACAATGTCATCTTCAATGTATGTTATTTTTATGCAATGTAGGCGCTGTTCCATGTAAAACCATGTTCATTATATGTTAAGTGTACACCGCCTTTGATCTTTGGAAAAAGCAGTATAGAGGACATGCATAATTATATAGATTCAGACCTGCACTGCTGCTGACTGGCGGCGTATAGGGGCCAAGGACAATATATAATCATTTGCTTATACACACACACACTTTTGGATTTGAACCAACAACCTTTCACTTCAGAGGCATTGCAGTCACCAGGGGACTAACAGCTCTGTAGCTGTGATGTGAGGTCTGTCTGGCTAGAATATAACCTCTGCAGACTTTGTGCTGCAGTTACCAGGGTGTAGTCGATCCAGTCGCACCCATGATGCACTGCACATGCAAGGCAGCAGTCTAGTGATGGTCCAGTGATAGGGTGTGCAACCCCACAGCACCTCGGCCTCGTGTTGGACATTGACCTTCTGTGTTTCTTGTGCAGAGTGGGTTACTGACCATCCCAGTGTGTGTGTCTGTTGCTCACCCTGAGGGTGAGGTGAGACACACAGCACCTATCCTTGGCTTGAGATGGCCTATACATCATATCAATTTGTTTGCCAATGTCTGATAGTTTGGCACATCTGACCATTTCTGTCTCCAAGACCCAGCTGGGCCTTGTGAGCTACAATGTTCCCGAAGGGGCATATTCTGTGTGGGTGGCCTGCCCTTCATGATATATTTGCAGGGGGGTGGGGGGGAGAGGAGGTTACAGGACCTATAGGCCGGGTATGTCTGACCACCAAACCTTCCCTGTGCAACACAGTTTCCCCAAACAAAACATATCCACATTCTACATCCCCGCTATGGTGGGTGTAGCTGCCACCATCAGCAGCCTGGGTCCAGCTGTGGTACAGAAAACCTACAGGTCACTCACTGCTATTATGGACGCATCCATATTTCAGGGTGCGGCAGACAGACAGACAGTATGGCCTGAGAGCCTAAGCTCACCAACACCATCTGACATTTTCCAGCAGCAGGCACATTCTGTGCCCAGCTACTGACCCTGCACGGTGTTCTAGCCAGACACATGCAAACTGCAGACAGGCCACTGGCCAGTCCATGGTGCATGCTACCAGGGAGACTGTGTGCACCCATACTGGGATTGTCAGCACACCCACCGCACAATTACCTCAGTGATTGGGGCCTCACATATACACAGCACCATATATATATCACATGAGAGAACTATTATATGGCACTATGTCGGGACCTAGCCATGCCATGGTCACTGATCGTTCAGGGGGAGAGTGACCTCCACACAAGGCATGCTATGGACAACCATGTCTGTGGGGGGTGATGCCAAGGCACAGCATGGTCCTAGGCATGCACATTTGCCCTGTGTAGCTGCATCCTGCTCCAGCCACCCTGTTTGTTGTGTACCCACAGTACTTTGCTCCTCATTATGCACATTGGCAGGCCAATAATGGCAACGGTGCTATTAGTGTGGTCTGTGGGAGGTGTGTTGACAGCCACCACACACTGGATAGACAGACACACACTCCCCACACCTAGGACAACATTGAACAGATGTGGTGTATTTGGGAGCCATGGCCAACATAACAGTGATGAGCACAGTGTGGGCATGGCAACGTTGGGATGTACTTTTGGAGTAATATCCCAGGGTGCTACTCTCTGAAGGAGATCTGACCTGACACACATTGCACATACATCAGAGACGTTGGGTTGTGACAGCTCGCTGTTCTGCTTGTGCGAAGCATCAGCATTTTAATCGGTCAGTGGATCATATATTGCTTTGGATATATGTGTGACATCTCCAAATGTGTAGTGTGGGATTGTTGATGTATGCACATGCTAGTTTTCTGAACGCCACACAGGGCCCTACATCCTGCCACTTCATCGGTCTTCCAATACTGGTGCCTGCAGGTGCAACTGTTTCTGCCCCTGTTGCCCACATGCTCTAGGGAGGTTTGCACAACTACAGTCAATGTGAATCAAACACTTGTTGGGGCTTTCATGCTATCTGTGATTAATATACCTGTGATACAGCTGCATACCATGGTGGTGTTCAACTCACCTGCATCACACACATCTTTCGTGCAGACATCAGACAACCTGATTGATGTGTGAGCCTCCATGGCTGCATATGGGGGACTCTGCTGTGGGTGAGGCATATGTTTATGTGGTGTGTGGTATTTATAGCAAACTATGGTATCGTGACCAACACTTATGTTCTCAGCACGGGAGTTCCATTCTTTACTTTAAGGTTTCACGAATGGGTAAAACATTGGGACTGTGATGGCAGGTGCCCCAGCCGGGAATTGAACCTGGGCCTTCTGTGCTTGGAGGCACTTGCTACATGTACTGCACCACCGTCTTAGCACAGCAACAGTACATTCCCCAGGGGAGTCCATGGCTGTTTGTCACAAGGCCTGTCTGTTGGATTGTACTGCAGCCACATGAGGGTGGCTAGGCCAGGATCTGCTGTGGGGCAGCAGCCTCTGCCCCCTCTGCCAGCAGTTGGCATCCGCCACCATGCTGACATGGGCCTATATTGGGTACAGCATCACAGCTGACTGACATGTGGCCCTCCAGTGATGCATTGTGTGGACTCTGCTGTAGGTGTTGTACATATTTGAGGGGTAAGTGATCCTTATGGTATAATAGAGGTCCTCTGAACATGCTGTTGTTATCTGCAAGACAAACAAAAAAAACCTTCTAGTCAGGGCAAATCAATAACCAATATGTGTAGAGCACCCAACCTTTTTTCGGTGACCTCACAAACTTTTTCTTTTTGTCGGAGCTAGCCGTAGAAGGTCGGAAGAGAAACCGACCCACACCAAGCGAGTAGCTACTTTTATTATTATAGGTTCTTCACCAAAATAAAGTTAAAGTTCATTTAACCATAAAATAGTCAAAAGACTTATCTCAGTCCAGAAATGCCAGTTATGAGAGATACACGACGCGCACGTTTCGGGCACTCTAGCCCTGTTTCAGGTGCAATAACTAGGATTCCTCAATCTTCAAATACCATCCTCTGAACGCCGTCAATGCAGCTAAGGTCATTATTACAATGGCTGATGAATCACTTTTAAAAATAAAAGAACCGACCAATCAGTATCGGGAAAACCCCCACATGATGTGCGGTACTTTCTGCACCCATGTCTCTCATTGTATAGAATATTCTCATACTATTGACCAGCTTCAATGGTCTATTATTGATCATGTGCCAGCTAATCCTCGGGGAGGACAGCAGGAAGAACGTCTGCAATACATAGAACAACGATGGATTTTTCGTCTTGAAACAATGGAGCCAGGAGGTTTGAACAGGGAAATAGACTGGCAGAGTCTTATTTAAGTTACAATTCTATGTGACCATCGGGAATGACATAATAATGATATATCCCTATTTCGGAAGGATGATACCAGGTGTTTTGAAGAGCATAAGATGATGATGTCGTCATAACTTTTGAAAACCAATCAGATCAGGGGTTCCCCATCATGTGGGGGTTTTCCCGATACTGATTGGTCGGTTCTTTTATTTAAAAGTGATTCATCAGCCATTGTAATAATGACCTTAGCTGCATTGGCGGCGTTCAGAGGATGGTATTTGAAGATTCAGGAATCCTAGTTATTGCACTTGAAACAGGGCTAGAGTGCCCGAAACGTGCGCGTCGTGTATCTCTCATAACTGGCATTTCTGGACTGAGATAAGTCTTTTGACTATTTTATGGTTAAATGACCTTTAACTTTATTTTGGTGAAGAACCTATAATAATAAAAGTAGCTACTCGCTTGGTGTGGGTCGGTTTCTCTTCCGACCTTCCTACGGCTAGCTCCGACAAAATGAAAAAAGTTTGTGAGGTCACCGAAAAAAGGTTGGGTGCTCTACACATATTGGTTGTTATCTGCAAGACATGTTTTGATTTCCTCTCACGTTTTACTGGTGGGTAAAATATGTGCACAGTGTTGCTGCTGGCCCCAGCTGGGAGTTGAACTGGTAATCTTTGGCTCCCCAGCACACTGGCTGTGTCCCCTGCACCACACTGCAGTCACAGAGTGAATGTGGACCCTGGAGATGGCATGTCTGTTTGTCATAGCGGGCCTTTCTGTTGTGGTCCGGTGCACCCACATGGCATTGGCTCAGCCTCCATCTTCTCTGGCCACCTGCCACTGGCCCCCTCAGATACCAGTAAAGTTCTCCCAACATGCTACAGGCCCTTCTGCTACTGGTGCTGGGGGCGCACAGTTTTAAACCATACAGTGTGCATGTCGGCAACTACCTCTACTGCACATTCCCCCCAACTCACACATGCTGTTGTGCAACATGTGCATGCCATAGGGGACCTGTCCATTGCTGTGGGGAAACCTGCTCTATCCTACATCAATGTGTGATCATTCAACATTTATGCCGCAGGGGCTGGTGACCCTTCCAACATTCATTTATATATTTTGGCCCTGCCTTTCTTGGGTGTGTCTGATGATGTTTCACATTGCTGTGACCATTACCCAGGTTGGTCCTCTTTTGTGCTACAATCGAGAGGTTTGACAGCTCTGGCCAACACACCAGTCCTGGTGACACTACAGGCATGGATATGTTAGGCATAGACTGTTGGGGGTCACTCCCCAGGGCGGTACGCACTATCAGACACATGACCTGCTGCACACAACACACACATCTGAATGATTGTTATGGTGGTGCTCAATGGGACACATGTACTGAGCATTTGAATCATTATGAACATATTTTCACATGGGACCTTGGATAGCTGTGTACCATGTACATAGGTGTGGGGTGGCATTGCTAAGGTACACATCTGCTACTTTTGGGGATTACAGGCAGGGCCCACTGTCCTGCCTCTCCAGGATGCATTGTCCAATGGGGCCTGTGGGTATGGGTGTGTCATGGCCTGTTGGTTGATGCCTTTCATATGGGTTACACACATCAGGTCATGGTGTGTCAGACACTGTTCTGGTTTTAGGATGTCCCTCATGGATATGCATGTGCTACATCTGCATAACATGGGGGTGGTGCATAGATATGCAGCACAATCATTAGTATTAGCCGCAGCATGGATGCTGAATGGTGTGTGGTCCTCCAGGTCTGCATTTCGGATACTCTGATCTGAGTGATGCCACGGTTAATGGTGTATGTGCTTTGGATGGGAAATGATAGCCGTATAGACAATGCTTATCTCCTCTGCATTACAGGTTTGTGCTTACCAGCACAGTTTAGTTGTTGGACAAAAATGTGGGTGGAATTGGCCATAGCCCCAGCTGAGCTTTGAACCTGTGACCTTATGTTCTTACATACACTATCTGTGTGCACTGCACCACCATGTAGCCACAGATTGGCTGGGTTCCCTGGGAGGTCCATGTCTGTACATCCATCACGGCCTGTCTGTAGCAGTGGACGGTGCCAGACTGCACATGGCTAAGCCACTGTCTTCTGTGGCTCACAGCCCCTGCCCCCTCCACCCTCTGTACTGTTCCACCAACATGCTGGCATGTCCTCATCTTAGCAAACGCATATGGCCTGATTAGTTTGAGCCACTCCAGGACTGCATTTGGGGAACTCGGCTGTGGGTGATGCCCATTGTTCAGGTGCATGTGCACTGGAGGATAAAATATGGGTGTTTGCAACATGTTTATGCTCTCTGCAATAATGGGGTGTCTTTACTATCTCTGTTTGGTGATGGTTAAAATATTGGGACATGAGCCCCAGCTGGGATTTGAACCTGTGACCCTCCTGTTTTGGAGGTGCTGACTCTGTCTGCTGCACCACACTGTGGCCGCAGAGGCAGTGCAGTACCTGGTGATAGGACACCTGTCAGGATGGGGACGCACAGCTTGCTCTTCAGTCTTTTACTGTGGCCTCATTCACCTTGTCTGGTGACAAACATGCAGCTAAACCCCAGAAATAGACACATATACCGGGGCTTTACTTTTAAGCTGGGCAACAGTGATATTGGTGGGCAACCATTTGGAAGACACCCAGGACAGCCACAGGGCTGGGAATTATTTTTGGGGGAGTCTCAGCTCCATGGCCCTTCCTAAATTCATATCTTTTTTTCTGGGACTGTCCTGGGTGTGATTTTTATATTTGCCCATTACTGTAACTGTTCACAAGCTGCATTACTATTTTTATTATTGATTTTCTGGTCATTGTCTATTTTTACTTTCACCTTTCTGCTGTGCACATGTATCACACTGCTTACGTTTTGCAGGTTTCCCCGGTTTTGCTGTACATTGCTAACGGAAATGGTTTCTCTTGCCTTTATATGACCTCTAGCGCGACTGTTTCACTCGCGCTATTTTTTCATGGGAAATTCGGCCCCGTTCATGTGCGGGGAGCCTCTCCCCTCCCCTTACCCGCCCATTGACCCCGTCTCTCCGCCCCTCGGGGACCTTCCTCCGCCCTCCGTTCGCCGTTACACGCCTCTTTCGGACATTTGCGGGCCCGTATTTGTGCGGGGCCCGTTAGTGTGTCGCGCACATTCACGGGGGTTCCTCGCACCTGTGCGGGGCGTTTAGGAGCGTTTGTCACCGTTTAAGTGGCGCGTTGCCGTGCGCTAATTTGCGGCGCGCAAATTCCCGGACTTTAGTAAACATACCCCATAGTTTACATTATTAACAAGATAAACAGATTAATACATAAAACAACTATGCAAGGGTAAAAATTAACTTGGAGTGAATAGGGGAAAGGAAAAACAATTTGGTGAATTGTTGGTTTATTTTTTTTGTAATAGTATGTAAGAGAAGGGCATTCTTTAAGGAGGGATAACGATCATAATATTCATCATGTGTGTGGGGGGGTTTGGATTAAGTTAATAGAGTAAGTAGGTTGAAGGTGTTGGCATTTCTGTGGAGAACACTCTATGTAACTCGTTCTCGAAAGTATTCTTTGAACAAATAAGTTTTTAACTGCTTGCAGAATGCTACTGGGTCCTCGGTGGCTCTTAAGTCTTCTGGAAGTGAGTTCCATAAATGTGGTATATATAAAGAAAATGCTCTCTTTGAAGTTGAAGATTTACATTTGCTGAATTTGGTTGGAACAACAAGGAGGTTTTTATTGATACTTCTCCTTGGTCTGTTATCTGGTGTAAATGATATTAGCATTTTCAGATATGTGGATGAGTCGTCTTGAATGGATTTAAATATAGTGTGGATGGCCTTATATTTTATTCTGCTCTGTATAGGAAGCCAATGAAGATGCATTAATACTGGTGAAATATGCTCTTTGATTGGTGCTTGAGAGATTACTCTGGCTGCTGCATTTTGAGCTAGTTGAAGTTTGTGGATTGTTTACTTTGGGAGACCCATTAAGATGGCGTTACAGAAGTCAAGGTACGGGAAGATCATTACCTGTAGAGTTGTTCTGAAGTCACTTGTTGAGAGGAGAGGTCTTAGATGCTGTAACATCTTTAGCTTGTTGAATATGGCCCTTATTATATTGCTAACGTGCTTGTTAAAGTTGAGCTGGTGGTCCAGAGTAACTCCTAGATATCTCACCTCTTTGTTGACTTTGATACTAGTTTCTTTAAACATAATTGAAACTGGTGGTGTGTAGGAGCAGTCTTTTGTTATAATTAGAATTTCTGTTTTTTGAGGTTTATTTGGCAGTTATGGTCTTCCAAACATGTTGTGGTACTATTGAAACATTCTTCAATTTTTTGAAAGCATGGTTGTTTGGTATTGAATTGGGTGTACAACATGATGTCATCAGCGTATAGATGATAGTGTATGTCCTGGTCCTTAATTAAACTGAAGATAGGTTGGATATATAAGTTGAAAAGGAGCGATGATAATGCTGATCCTTGGGGTATGCCTGTTCTTTGATAAAATGGGTTAGAAATGTTGTCACCCATTTTTACTTGAATGCTACGGTTTAATAAATATGATTTAAACTATGACACCACTTTGTCATTGAGACCAATTTGTTGCAGCCTGTGTGTAAGGTAGTCATGCGTTATGGAGTCATAGGCTGCAGTTATATCTATGAATATTAATATGAATCCAACATTAGCTTTTTCAATCCCCTTTAGGAGTTTGTCTGTTAAAGCCATTAGGAGGGTTTCCACTCCATGTCCTATTCTGAACCCATGTTGTTGAGAGTCGAGTGGAGCAAAGCTGTCTACATGATTTTGAAGTTGTATCTGAGCAGCCTTTTCAAGGATATTTGTCATAAATGGCAGGCTGGAAATGGGTCAGTATGAACATGGTTTAGATTTGTCCAGATCCTTGCCTTTAAAAATAGGGTGAATTCAAGCACTTTTTAGTTCTGCTGGGAAGAAGCCTTGTTCAAATGATGAGTTGATTAGATTCAGAATGTGTGGGGAAAGATGGTCACGAGTCAAACAAATCGATGTTGCTGGGCAAAGGTCTAATACTGAAACTGATGTGTTTAAAGACTTGATTATGTCATTTAATTGCCTTTTGGTAAGTAGTGTGAATTTTTTCCATGTTTGGTTTATGGAAGGAATAGAAGAATTAGACTGGCAATGGGTCCTTGCTTCTAGACCCACTTTAGCTTTGTAATATAAAGCCATGGTGTCGGCGCCTGGTGTGAGTGTGGAGTAGTCTTCTTTTTGAGTGGAAATTAGAGATTTAATAATATCAAACATTTCTCTAGACTTGTTTAGGGCTGACATTATTAACTTTGTGTGATAGTCTCTTTTATTGTTGTTGATAAATATTTTGTATTCTTTTAGTTTGATTAGATAGGTTTCTATATCAGCAGAACTTTTTGATTTGTGCCATTTCCTTTCGTTGCTTCTAAGGGGTATGTTTACTAAAACCCCGGTAAAGTGCGGGCCGCGGTAGTGTGCGGGTGCCATATAAGGAGTGGGCGTTCCATCCTGAAAAAGAAAAGCTGGAATTTACATATGCGCTAAGGTGCGCGGCGCCCATGTGCGCCCCGCACCTTAGCGCATGAGATAGCTGCGCGGGAGGCATAAGTGGCGTGCTGAAGTACAAGAAAAAGAGCAGAGCCACAGCGCAATGGTTAAGACACTGACCAATGGTGCAGGGATCAGGTGTTCAATCCCCCTCAGTGCCCAATGAAGACAGCTGGTTGAGGCATTAATTTATGAGGCACATAAGGCAGTGCGCTAATGTTTTTGGCGGCATATTAATACTGGGTGGCATAAGGCAGCGCGCTGATGTTTATGGAGGCATTATAATACTGGGCGCTATAAGTGGCGCGCTGATGTACAAGAAAAAGAGCAGAGCCACAGCACAATGGTTAAGACACTGACCAATGGTGCAGGGATCAGGGGTTCAATCCCCCACAGTACTCAATGAAGACAGCTGTCCAAGGCATTATTTTAGGAGGCATTTAAATGATGGGCTGCATAAGGTGGCGCGCTGATGTTTTAGGAGGGTGTTTAATATGGGGCAGCATAAGTGGCGCGCTGATGTGCAATCACTGGAACAGAACCACAGCGCAATGGTTAAGACACTGACCAATGATACAGGAATCAGGGGTTCAATCCTGCAAAGTGCCCAATGAACAAGGCTGGCTGAGTCATAACATATTATGGGGAAGATTGCTTTAGGAGGCATTTTATGCATATTTTAATTATCACTACTAGCAAACGCACTCTCAAATAGTGTTAACATAAGGCGCCCTACAAGGCACATTTTAAAGTGCACTGTCATCCAAGGCACCCTAGAATGTTGCTTATAGGGCGCTTTAGAGGGTGCCATATGAGGTACCGCAAGGTCAGTGTACTGTTTTTTATGGCAGCACTGTGCAGTTTAAGGAATGAAAAGCATAAGTAGGTGCGCTGACAGGCAAGGAGGAGCAGCAGTGGAGCACAATGGCACTGACTGCTGATACAGGGGTCATGAGTTTGCTCCCCAGTGTGCCTAATACGTAAGGCTGGTTGTGGCATCAGCTTTGCATTGTACATATTTTGTCCTGCAGCACTTTATTTTTATGTTATTAATTGCTGCCAGCAAACACGCCCTCACGTGCCGTAATTGAAGGTGCTGTATAAGGCACCCTATAAGCCACTCCATAGGGCACATTATAAATTGAACTGTCCGCCACAGCACCCTAAAATGTCCCCTATAGGGCACCCTATAGGTTGCATCACAGGATAATGTATAGTGCACCTTATATGGATGGGAACCATAAGGTGCCCTATAGGGCACCCTATAAAGCACCCTCAGAGGCACCTTATGGGTACAGTACGCTGAGGGTGTTTTTGCTGGCATCAAAATATGTACATTAAAAAAAGGCAATGTGTTGGACAACCCTATCAAATAGCCCCACTGTGGGTTTGAGCCCATGACCTCGGAAGCAGTGAAGTAACCATTGGGCTACAGCTCTATAGCTGCTAGCAAGCCCCTGGCTGGCTGCAGAGAGCATGCACGTCACCACACAGACAGTCTGCTGTGGTCACCAGGATAGGGTTAGCCCACCCATACACATGATGCACTGCACATGCAAATCAGCTGTCCACAGATTAACACAAGATGGGCAATGCACCCCCACAGCACCTCGGCCTGGTAGAGGGAAGTGACCATGTGTACCCACACACTACCTCGGCCTGGTAGGGGGTACTGACCGTGTGTTTTACTGGCACAGATTAGCTACACACCGTCACATTGTGCGTGTACTGTGCTCACCCTGAGGGTGCAATGAGGTGCCCAGGACCAGGTCCACAACACCTTCCATAACTGAAAGAGGCCATGCCAGAGGTTCATAGCAGTGTTAATGTGTGAGATAGGTAGTTTCTGCACAAACACCTTGGCTATCTCTGTCTGTTTCAGTCAGGTGTAGCCCCCATGGATCCCCAGGTGGGCTATGCACCACCACCACCACCTCCTCCTCCAGGGCCGAGGGTTGCAAACAGGGTCTTCTATCAATAGATCCACATTCTACCTCTCTGCAAAGGTGGCAGTAGATCAGTCCATCAACCCTGGTCCTGCTGAGGAACAGACACCCCACAGGGCAGTCAATGCAGCTCTATACACATCCATAACACAATAGCAGACAGACATTAGGCCTGGATATGGTGAGCTGAACCCCACCACTATCTGATATTCTCCTGCAGCAAGTCATCATCCACTGCACCCTGCAAGCTGCTCCATCAAGACACATACCAGCTGCAAACAGTGTGCTAGTTAGTCCACAGTGCATGTTCCCAGTGGAGATACATGCACCCAGAACTGGGATGTCAGCATACACAGCAAGCAAATAAATCAGTGACTGGACCTCAAAAGGAAACCCATATCTATCACATGAAAGAAATACTATAATGGCACTATGGGGGTGCCTAGCCATGTTGTGGTCACTGCACAGTCAGGGTGAGAGTGATCTCTCAGCAGGACATACTGAGGTCACCCTGTCCGTGTAGGTGGTGGCCGGGCACTAAAATGTCCGAGTCAGTGCCCTATGCCCTGTGCAGATGCACCCTGGCCAGGCCACCCTGTCCGGCCTATACCCATGGTACCTTGCTCCTCATTATGCACATTGGCAGCCCAATACTGGCAACATTGCTGGCAGTGTGGGCTGTGGAAGGTGTTTGCAGCCACCACACACTGGATAGACAGACAGCCACCCCCACACCTATGCCAGCATTGTGCTACTATAGAGGGGTTCAGCAGCCATACCCACCACACCAGTCCTGGGCACAGTACAGGCATGGATATGGTACGCAATACTGTTGGGGGTCACTCCCCAGGGCGGTAAACACTGTCAGAGACCAGACCTGCAGCACACACCGCAGACATCAGAATGATTGTTATGGTGGAGCCCAAGGAGCAAAATGTGCTTAACGTAGGAATTCATATCTGCCAGTTATCATTGGAAACATTTGATAGCTGTGTACCATATTCCCAGATGTAGGGTGGCATTGCTAAGGTATGCAACTGCTAGTATTGGGAGATACAGGCAGGGCCCAATGTCCTGCCTCTCCAGGAGGCATTGGCCAATGGGGCCTGTGGGTGTGTGGGTGGGTGTGTCTGGCCCTGTTGGCTGCTGCTTTACGGCAGAGTTTCCCAACTCCAGTCCTGGTGTTCCAAACACTGTTTGGGTTTTCATGCTGTCCCTCATAAATATGCATGAGCTACATCTGCATACCATGGGGGTGGTGCATAGATATGCAGCACAGGCATCTTTATTAGAGGCAGCATGGAACCTGAATGGTGTGGGGCCCTCCAGGACTGCATTTGGGAGACTCTGCTCTAGGTAATGCGCCTGTTTATGGTGTCTGTGTTTGGTGTGGTAAAATATAGGCGTATTAACCATGCGTATGTTCTCAGCAATAAAGGTTTGTCCTTACTATCACGGTTTAGTTGTGGGAAAGATATGTGGACAGGATTGGAGGTAGCCCCAGCTGGCCTTTGAACCTGTGACCTTCTGTTCCTGCACACACTGTCTGTGTGCACTGCACCACTGTGTTGCCACAGATATGCTGCCTTCCCTGGGGAGTCCATGACTGTACATCCAACAGAGCTTGTCTGTTGCGGTGGACTGTGCCAGCCTGCACACGCCTAGGCCACTATCTGCTGTGGCTTGCAGCCACTGCCCCCTCCACCACCTGTACCCTCCGCCAACATGCAGACATGTCCTTATCTGGGAAAAAGCATATGACCTGATTGAGTTGTGGCACTCCAGGACTGAATTTGGGGGACTCGGCTGTAGGTAATGCCCATTGTTATGGTTTGTGTGCGGTGTAGGGTAAAATATGGGTGTTTGAACCATGCTTATGTTCTCAGCAATAAAGGAGTGTCTTTACTATCACTGTTTAGTGGTGGGTAAAACTATGGAGACTGGGGTGGCAGGAGCCCCAGCTGGGATTTGAACCTGTGACCCCCTGGTTTTATAAGCACTGGCTGTGTCTGTTGCACCACACTGTGGCCACAGAGACAGTGTGGTCCCTGGAGATAGGAAACCTGGCCTGACGAGTCAGAAACCCTGCTCTGCACAATTTTACTGTGGGCTCATTTACCTTGTATGGAGACAAAAGTGCAAATAAGCCTCAGAAATGACCTCGGAAAAAGGGCCAAAAAACCATGACCAAGCTGGGCAACAGTGATATTAATGGCCAACCATAAAAAACACTCCCAGGAAAGCTCCAATAAACTGCTATGGCACTATGGGCACATTTGCGCGGTTTAGTAAACATACCCCTAAGAGTCCTTTTTAGTTCTTGTATTTCTTTTGAATACCATACTGCATTTTTTCTAGTGCGAGGTTTGGGAGTTGTGTTGGTATTAGGTAAGGTGGCTGCTTGCTTTATCATTGTGTTCCATCTGGATGTTTCCTTTAATGTGTGATGGCTCGTATATCATTTGTTTAAAACCCAGAGCTTCCATTGTTTCTAAGAAACCTTGTGCTAGATGATTTGTGGTGGAAGGCAAGTTAATGTCTCCAAGAACAATTGTGTATTTGTTAGAGGTGGTTTTGCTGCATATGAAGTCTGTGATGTTGATTAGGTCTTCTCCTTTTGCTGATGGAGGTCTGTAAATTAGACAGATGAGCAGGTTTGAGTTTTCAACTAAGAGCGTGCCCATGCTTTGTGAAATTTCAATTAAACCTTTTGTTAATTGTAGTTCTTTCTTTGCTAGAATGGTTACTCCTCCTCCCCTTTTGTTTGGCCTTTGGTAGTTAATGATATCGTATCCTACTGGTTTTAGTTGGTTAATTAACACTGTGTCGTTTGTTGTAAGCCATGACACAGTAATGAATAAGATGTCTAGGTTATTATCCTTGATGAAGTCAGTTATGAGTGGTATTTCTTTCCTAATAGATCGCAGGTTAATGAGTGCACATCTCAGGTTGTGAAAGCTTTTGTTGAGATTGGTTTTTGTTAATTCCAGTTCGCATAGGTTGATCTGAATGAGGCGTTGCTTGCGCTCAGTATTGTTAAAGAATGAGTCAAAAATTCTTGCTTCAGTGACTTGCCGGTGAAATTTGTGTATAACTGGTCTAGGATATCCATATGGTGATAGGGCTTGAGAAGTGGTAGAGATAGTCAGTAATATTAAGAGGGCCAGTAAAATGAATGGGTATAGTGGTTGCATTTTTTCCTTTTTTTTGTTTTTTTGTTGCAAACGTTTATGAAAGAAATTCTGTCCTTAAAGTTGGACTCTATCCGTAGTTAATATCTATCATTTACAGATTTTTTTTTTCGTGATTATAAGAGATTTTTAGAATTTGAAGCGGAGCAAATGTGTACTAATGAATTAAATTCTTTGTAAGATTGTAATGTAGTCATTCATGGCTATGGTATTCCACACTGTATTTCACGCTTTAAGAAAAGTGGAAGGGAGTCCAAAAAACTGCCAGCATGGTTTAAAGGTGAGGTCAGAGAGGCTGTTGTTGCTAAAAAAGCATCTTTCAGGAAATGGAAAAAAAGAGCCAAATGACGAAACCTGGAAACAGCACAAGCACTGGCAAGTCAAATGCAAGGCATTGATAAGGCAGGCAAAGGGAGAATTTGAGAAGAAGCTTGCTGCGGAAGCAAAAATGCAAAATAAAGACTTTTTCAAGTACATTCGTAGCAAAAAACCTGTGAGAGAGTCAGTTCGTCCATTAGATGATAGAGGGGTTAAAGGGGCACTAAGAGGTGACAAGGCGATAGCGGAGAGACTGAATGAATTATTTGCTTCGGTCTTTACTGAGGAAGATGTAGGGATATTACCCATGACTGAAGTGGTATTTAAGGGTGCGGAAGAATTGAAGGAAATATCGATACATCAGGAAGATGTATTACAATTATTAGATAAACTGAAGAGTAGCAAATCACCTGGGCTGGATGGTATACATCCAAGGGTGTTGAAAGAACTCAAATATGAGATTGCAGACCTGCTATTAGTAATCTATGAACTATCATTAAAATCATCTCTAATACCTGAAGATTGGAGGATCGCCAATGTAACACCAGTTTTTAAAAGGAGTTCCAGGGGTGATCTGGGAAACTACAGATCGGTGAGCCTGATGTCAGTACCGGGAAGAATGGTAGAAACCATCATAAATAATAAAATTACTCAGCATGTAGATAGTCATGGCCTAATGGGAGATAGCCAACATGGCTTTAGACAAGGAAGATCTTGTCTTACTAATCTGTTATGTTTTTTTGAAGGTGTGAATAAACAGGTGGACAAAGGACCTTTGTATGGAAATAGGTCCATGAATATTCATTAGGAACATCATGAAAACCTGACTGGTCTGCGGCCTTCCAGGACCGGAATTGCCCACCCCTGACCTAGGCCATGCCCTGTTCCAGTAGGTGGTGTGCAGTGCAACATAAAAGGGCTGGCTGAGGAAAAGTACAGGTAGCTCCAGGGACTGCTATGAATCTGCATCAACAGTGTGGTGCAGTACACACAGCCAGTGTGTCTAGAAGCAGAGGATCACAGGTTCAAGTCCCAGCTGTGGATCTTGCAGAGCATGTCTCTATATTTTACCCTATAATGCAGATACAACAGCAACATGTGCAAAGCCCAAAGCAGTGGCAAACAGGGGTACAAACACCCACTCACACAGGATCCACAATCCAAAACTGCATGGCCCCAGCACAGAGCTGCATTTATCACCAGAGCACTACCACTACCTCCTGCACAGTTTATCATTGTCGGCACTGTGATCAGGACCAGTGTGGTGGGCAGGGTTGCCAACCTCCCCTATCTTTGCACAATACTGCAATAGGAGTGTGTGTGTGTGTATATCTATCCATTGTTCTGTGGCTGCCCACACCTCACTGGGCCCACAATGTCCCACTGTTACCAGCGTTAGCCTGAATATGTGCATAATGAGGAGCAAGGTATTGTCAGAATGACCCGGACAGGGCGGATTGGCCAGGATGCCTCTTCACAGCGTGTGGGGCAATGGCTGGTACACTGTAGGGTGGCCACAGCATGTCATGCTGGGAGAAACACTCACTCTGACCGAGCAGTGACCATGGCATGTCTAGGTTCCCACATAGCACTCTATATTATCTGCCTCCAGTGATACCTGTTTGTTCCCAGTGCTGGGACCCAATCACTGAGATACCTGTTTGGTGCACATCATTCCTTTGTGAGCATGCACTATGGCCTGGCTAGTGGACTGTTTGCAGTTAGACTGTGCATGGTTAGAACAACTTTTAGGGTACCACAGGTGCAGTCTGAATGTGCCATCTTCACTCTATCCTTTTTCTTAATTCATATGGCGTTCCTTTTCCTTTTTCAGCAGCTCTGGTGCCACTGGTAAAGAGCGGTATATTAAGTGAACCAATAAAGATAAAGATAAAGTTAGCAGATGGTGGTGTGAGGCATTTGCGGTTTTCCAGATCTAATCCCAGCATTACTGCTCATCTGCCACTGCCCCAGCCACTTGGTATGACTCTGGCCCACCAACCCTGGAGGGCTGCCGTATACCAGCAGGATGGCAGTTGCTTCACCGGAGCTCAGGCACCTAAGCCTTACCTTCAAAAATGGTGTTTGTGGGCCCTTTGGAGTACATATTGTATACCACTTTGACCTGTAGAGGCACTGCTACACAAACCTCATGCAAGTCTAGAAACCCCTCTGCCCTGATAACAGGTGCCCATGTCAGCCAGACCCTAACACTGGGTACACACTAATCTGGGTGGTGTCTGGTCCCAGAGGGCCACATATGACTGCAGAATACAGATGCACTTCAAGAAACACCTGCCACACACTGGTAGTGATGGGAATGTACAACAGGACCTATCTCTAGCACCACATGTACTGCGGACCTAGAGCTGGGCACCCATCTTATCCCTCAGGGTGAACACAGAACCTGCACAATGGCATTGTCTGTAGCTACTCTGTGCCAGTATCACACACTGTCAGTTCATCTTTCCAAGTTGAGGTACCGGAGAGGTGCAGACCCCATTTATTGATCAGCTGTAGACAGATATTCAACATGTGCATTGTATCATGGGTACTGGTGGGGTTACCCTATCCTGCCACTCATAGCAGACAGTTTGTGCAGTGACCTGCAGTCCTTCTGTACCCCGCCATTGCTATGAGATATGCCATGGAGGTATAGACTACTGGTTAGTACAATGCGGTTCTCAGCAGTGTTCATGGATTCAATTCCTCATTGTTCCCTCCTTTCATGCCTGTCCTACTCAAATAGTTTGCATGCCTGTAACAGTCATATTTTTGCAGAGCTGTGCTGCCAGCCCATAATACCCTCACCACAGTTGCCAACATTCCTTCGGTGCGTCTATCTGTGTCTGTCAGCTGTATAGAGTCCTGTCTGCCTGTGCAGGCTGCCACCCCATGTCCTGCACTGCTTCCCTTTCCTGCATTGAGCCTGTTCATGCTTGTCTCGCCTGTGCCTGATCTGCATTGCACCACCATTCCTCTGTCCACCCATCATTGTAACTATCCTGCCACCTCCGTCTCCACGTATTCCCATCGTCTGCCACCCACTGTATTTTCAGTACTTTACATTGCCAACACCCTGTGCTGTGGCACAGTTGCCCCCACCATGTTTGTCAACAGTGCTGGCAGCCACATGGGATGCCCACAGATATGGCAGGTCCAGCAGCTCCCAGCTCTCCCTCCTTCACTCACCTGTTCATTGCCTTTCCTCGGTGCTCTATCTAGTATTAGGGCTACATCTGTCTCTATGCCTCACAGGTCATGCATGTCATCCTGAAGCACCTTGCAGCCCTTAGGGCACACTAACCTAGGGCACCGTAACCTTGTTAGGCCACCTTAACTATGGTTCCATAACCCAGGGTGCCTTCTAAGGTGCCTTGTCCAGGGGTGCCTAATACAGCGCTTAGCCTAAGGAGCCCTATAGGGCGCCTTACAAAGCACTTTATGAGGCACCTTACAAGGCACCTTATAAGGTACATTACAGGGCACCTTGTAAGGCACCTAACAAGGCACCTTAGAAGGCACCTTATAAGGCACCTAACAAGGCACCTTAGAAGGCACCTAACAAGGCACCTTACTTAAAAGGCACCTTACTAGGCACCTTACTTATAAGGCACCTTACAAAGCACCTTGTAAGGTGCCTTATAAGGTGCCTTGTAACGCGCGTTAGTCTAAGGCGCCTTGTGACATGTGTTAGTCTAAGACGCCTTGTAACACATGTTAGCTGATACGGCTTGCCGTAACGATGCAATGCCCACGCCTTTATATGGAAATCTGTACCATTACCGCGGAACCTAATGCAGGTAACATTACCGTGGTTTAGTAAACATAACCCCATGTCTTCTAAAAGCACATATTCCTCAGCGCTCTCTAAGTTTGCCCGAAAAGGTGATAAAGCAGAAGTAGACGGTTCCCTGAAAACCCCGTCTCCTACAGTTAAGCCTTCTCTCAGTGATGAAGCCGCAGCCTCTCAGCCAGCTATGAAAGCAGATCTTATGGAAATGATTCAGGAGCTTTGGTCCTTTCATCTGGATATTTCCAAAGCTATTTCAGGTCTTTGCTCTGATATAAAAATGCTGGATGATCAAGTCGCACAAAATGAAATTAATATTGGAGAGCAGATTGATGCTACGGCTGTCTTTCAGTTAAAAATCAACAAACCGGACCAACTAATGAAGGACTTCAAAGAGCGTCAAGACGAGTTAGAGAGTCACCAATGCCGAAACAATATAAGAATCTTAGGCATTCTGGAGAGATCAGGACGTCAAGAGAATACAGCACAGCTAGTCAAGGAAAATGTCCTATGCTATGTCCCAGGAGGGTTAAACCTGGTAAAATTGGAACGAGGCCACTTGGGTGCAAAGCAGCGGGACATGAGGCACGGCCTCACACTATCATGGCCTGTTTCCATGTTTTTAAAGATAAAATGGCCTTGCTTCGCAGTTTGCATGGCAGGAGGTCAGTAGCTATTCAAGAACATGAGATGCAGATTACCATTAATTTATCCCCATATACTCGGGAACGCCGCTGCAATTTCAGACCAAACACTCAGTGGTTGCAGAAGACAATGATTCATTGGGATTTCCTTTTGTGCTATATTTTGAATGTAACAATGTTGCTCATAAAATTGCTGAATTGTCAGACTGCCTGGAGTTTCTGGATCAAGTCCAAGTGGAAGATAACCATGGGCCACGACACTGCAATAAGGTCTTAGATAGTGCTGGGGAGAAGTCTGCTGTTTTGGTACATGTCAGTACCAATGACATAGGAAAATGTGCTAGGGAGGTTCTGGAGGCTAAATTTAGGCTTTTAGGTAGGAAGTTGAAATCCAGAACTTCCAGGGTAACATTCTCCAAAATGCTTCCCATTCCACGTGCAGGAACCAAAAGGCAGGCAGAGCTCCGGAGTCTCAATGCGTGGATGAGATGATGGTGCAAGGATGAGGGTTTTGGACTTGTAAGGAACTGGGGAACATTCTGGGGAAAGGAGGGGCTCTTTCGAAGGGATGGGATTCACCTTAACCGGGATGGAACCAGGCTGCTGGCATTAACCTTTAAAAAAGGAGATAGAGCAGCCTTTACAATTAGATAATAGGGGAAAGCTGATAGTCGCCCAAGAGCGCATGGTTCGGAAGAAGGTATCCTTGAAGGATACTGCCAAAAGCAGAGAGGTTCCAAAAAAGAGTAAAGTAGCCCAAATGCCCCTGAGTATGGCACAGACAGAACTTAAAGATTCCAAATTACCAATAGCCAGATTAATATGAATAAAGTCTCTAAAATGCTTGTATGCAAATGCTAGAAGTCTAAAAAATAAGATGGGAGAGTTAGAATATATAACACTAAATGAGAGGTTAGATATGATTGGAATCTCAGAGACATGGTGGAAGGAGGACAACCAGTGGGACACTGTGATACCTGGGTACAAACTACATCATAATTATAGAACTGATCAAATTGATGGAGGGGTTGCACCCTATTTTAGAGAGGGCATTGAATCAGAAAGGATTAAAGTTCTGCAGGAAACAAAATTTGCTGTACAATCTCTATGGATTGAGATTTCATGTAAGAAGGGGAAGGTGATGGCAATGGGAGTGTACTATCGGCCACCTGGCCAGAATGAAAAAATGGATGATGACATGCTCAAAGAAATCAAGGAAGCTAACAAAAGTTACAGCACAGTAATAATAATGGGTGATTTCAATTACCCTGGTATCGAATGGGTCAGGGTCACGGCAGGACATGCTAGGGAGATAAAGTTCCTAGATGAAATAAATGACTGCTTCTTGGAGCAGTTGGTTCATGAACCAACCAGAGGGGAAGCCATATTGGACCTAGTCCTTAGTGAAACACCAGATCTGGGGGAAGAGATAAGGGTGTTGGGGCCACTTGGCAATAGTGATCATAGCATGATCGCCTTTGATTTAATTAGTAGAGGAGGGATGGTAAGGAAATCCACAGTACTGCTTTTTAACTTTTGAAAGGGAGACTATAATAAAATGAGAAAAATAGTTAAGAAAAAACTAAAAGGAGCAGTTGCAAAGGTTAAAGACTTACATCAAGCTTGGGTGTTGCTTAAAAATGCTATCTTGGAAGCCCAGAACAGCTGTATTCCACGCATTAAGAAAAGTGGAAGTCCAAAAAAACTAAAGGTGAGGTCAGAGAGGCTGTTGTTGCCAAAAAAAGCACCTTTCAGGAAATGGGAAAAACAGCCAAATGATGAAAACTGGAAACAGCACAAGCACTGGCAAGTTAAATGCAAGGCATTGATAAGGCAGGCAAAAAGAGAATTTGAGAAGAAACTTGCTACGGAAGCAAAAACGCGTAATAAAGACTTTTTCAATAACTTCGTAGCAAAAAAACCTGTGAGAGAGACAATTGGACCATTAGATGATAGAGGGGTAAAAGGGGCAGTAAGAGGGGACAACTCTATAGCGGAGAGACTGAATTAATTTTTTGCTTCAGTCTTTGCTGAGGAATATGTAGGGATATTACCCATGACTGAAGTGGTATTTAAAGGTGATACTGCAGAGGAATTGAAAGAAATACTGTTACACCGGGAAGATGTATTACAACTATTTGATAAACTGAAGAGTAGCAAATCACCTGGACCAGATGGTATACATCCAAGGGTGTTGAAAGAACTGAAATATGAGATTGCAGACCTGCTATTAGTAATCTGTAAACTTTCATTAAAATCAACTGTAATACCTGAAGATTGGTGGATCGCCAATGTAACACCAATTTTTAAAAAGAGTTTCAGGGGTGATCCAGGAAACTACAGACCGGTGAGCCTGATGTCAGTACCGGGAAAAATGGTAGAAACCATCATAAAGAACAAAATTACTCAGCATGTAGATAGTCATGGCCTAATGGGAGACAGCCAACATGGCTTTAGACAAGGAAGATCTTTTCTTACTAATCTGTTATGTTTTTTTGAAGGTGTGAATAAACAGGTAGACAAAGGTGAGTCGGTTGATATAGTGTTTCTGGACTTTGAGAAAGCTTTGACAAGGTCCCTCATCAGAGACTTTTGACAAAACTAAAAAGTCATGGGATAGGAGGCAGTGTACTATTGTGGATCATCCATCATTTTTTCATGAGATTTATTTGGCAACGTCGTCGACCTATGATCAGGTTAAAAGATAGATAGCAGAGGGTAGGACTAAATGGTCAATTTTCCCAATGGAAAAAGGTGAATAGTGGAGTACCCCAGGGATCTGTGCTGGGTCCGCTGCTTTTTGACATATTCATAAATGACCTGGAAAAGGGAATAGCGAGTGAGGTTATCAAATTTGCAGATGACACAAAACTATTTAAAGTTGTTAAAACCCATGAGGATTGTGGAAAATTGCAAGAGGATCTTGATAAATTGGAAAACTGGACATCCAAATGGCAGATGAAATTTAATGTGGACAAGTGCAAAGTTATGCACATAGGAAAGAACAACCTAAACTATGGTTACACGATGCAAGGTTCCACATTGGGAACCACCACCCAGGAAAAAGATTTAGGCATCATTGTGGATAACATGTTAAAACCCTTGGCCCAGTGTGCTGAGGCAGCCAAGAGAGCAAGTAGAATGCTAGGTATCATAAGGAAAGGAATTGAAAATAAAACAAAGGATATTATAATGCCTCTGTATCATTCCATGGTGCGACCGCACCTTGAATATTGTGTGCAATTCTGGTCGCTGCATCTTAAAAATGATATAGCATTATTAGAAAAGGTACAGAGAAGAGCCATCAAAATAGTAAAGGGGATTGAAGGCTACTCCTATGTGGAGAGGCTAAAAAGGTTAGGGCTCTTCTACCTGGAAAAGAGATGGCTGAGGGGAGATATGATAGAGGTCTATAAATTAATGAATGGAGTAGAACGGGTAAACGTAGATCGATTATTTACTTTAAATATAGAAAGACTAGGGGACATGCAATGAAGCTACATGGTAAACTATTCAAGACACATAAGAGATTTTTTTTTCACTCAACGTGAAATCAAACTCTCAAATTTGTTACCGGAGGATGTAGTAAAGGCTGTTAGTGTAGCTGGGTTTAAAAAAAGTTTGGACAAATTCCTGGAGGAAAGGTCCATAAACCATTATTAAAATGCGACCCAGTATATCAATGCTTGACCCAATGCAAGCATTGTGGAACCTGTGTCTTTTGGGGAAACTGCTAGGTACGTATGACCTAGATTGGCCACTGTTGGAAACAGGATTCTGGGCTTGATGGACCTTGGTCTGACCCAGTATGGCATATCTTATGTTCTTATGCAATGATCAGAGGGAGTGGGAGGTCTCAACTCTGGAGCACTGCAAAGTGCCCAGATCACGACGTCAGTGAGAAGCAGACCTGGAGGAAATGCAAGCTAGAGCAATGGACACAACCACTTCAACTTGAAGGAGGTCATGTCTTTTGATCTGGGATTATGTTCACGAAAGCTTGTTCTGCCCCACCACTTATGCTCTTTTCTAGTGGTATTAAGTTGTAAAGTTGAGGGGGGCTGACATTGTTGGTGATTTATTTCTGGGGGAATGTTCTTTCATCTTGCTTGTCTTTTCCTTTTACCTCAGAAGGTTTGCCTCCACTAAGATACTCCTCGCAGTTTTGGACATGTGCCAGATGTGTCCTTAGGAGAAGCGTGACTATTGGAGGCAGTTAGACCAGGGATTTGGGTTTAGGTTTCAGAGATGTAGGGGCGTGTTGATCAAGCTGTTTTGCAACTCATTCTTGTCGTTGGATCCAGGGTGGGGGGAGAGGTCATAAGATCTCTCGTGTTTTTCTCTTTACCCAAGAAATATTTGAGTAAGGTGTGCCTTACTTCTTTCACTGTGAGACATAGAGATATGTTTCTATCCTTAGGGGATAGGACTGATGGGATTGGGGTGAGGATTGGGGGGAAGGGGTGGGATGGGGTGGAGGGGAGGGGTGGGGTGGAACTGAGAAGATGATTATATAGGGATTAGAATCTTTTTGAACCATCTGGAGTGCAAGGTGTAGCCAGAGAGGTATGTGGGATTGGAAAATTCTCTTAGGTGATGGTGTGCTTGGATCCGGCACCATAGAGGGGAGTTCCTTAAGAAACTACTTCTAAAGCAACATGACTAAAATTGTCAGGGGTCTCCATAATCCCATTAAATGTCTTAGAGTTCTCGATCAGATTTGGCGTATCCACACAGAAGTGTTTTTTTCTGCAAGAAACACACCTAGCTCTGCAAGCTCATGACCGTAGAGTAACCCCAATATTCCCACAGGTCTATGCTGCTAGTTATTCCTCGCATCGGCGTGAGGTTCTTACTATGTTTGCGGACACATTTCCTTTTAAGTTTATTAATCAGAATAGTGATCTTTCGGGTCATTTTCTCATACTAGTAGGCACCGTGCAAGGAACCACACTTACTTTTGTGAATGTTTATGTCCCCCCTACAGAGATAGTGCAAATGCTCCAGGGTATTTCATAGGAACTGTTAACACATGCACAGGGGAAGATTATTCTGGGGGGATGGACCTTAATTGCAGTATGTCGGAAGTGGATTGAACAGGACGGAGCAACACTACAACACTTAACTCCCCCCCCCACCCCCTCCTCTGGTGGTTCTGATGGATGTCTGGTAGCTTTGTGATGCCTGGCGCTCATTGCATCTTAGGGAGCGGGGCTACATTTTTTTCTCTTCCGTTTATCATACTTATTTGCGTTTAGATTACTGGTTGATCTCTCGCTCCCTTTTGACTTCAGTATCCTGGGTGGTAGTGGGCTTGATGGGCCCTTCAGACCATGCTATGCTCTCTTTAGAATTGGATATTGTAGCCAGGGATATCCCTCCTTATGTGTGGTCGCTCCCTCGGCATCTATTAAATAATGTTTGAGCTTGTAAAGTCACTTTGTTCCACTTGGCGAGAATATCTTGAGTTTAATGATAAAGGGGAAACATCTGTATTTACTTTGTGGGAGGCTGGGAAAGCGATTTTGTGGGGGCAGCTAATATCATTGGTGGCAGCCTTCAAGAAGCAGAAGCTCCAGCGGCAGAAAGAATTGCGTACTCAGATCAAATGCTTGGAAGTGTTCCACCAGTAAAGAGGCAGCGCCTCCATTTGGAGGCAGTTGAGTTATGGGGTGAATTGGTAACCTTAGAAACCAATGAAATCACCTCTTAGATGCAGAGGACTTGCCAGCGGCATTATGAACTCGGTAACAAGGCAAACTGTTTGTTGCTGTGGCAGCTTAAGCACCAACGTCAAAAGCACAGGATTAATGCTCTAACCTCCGCAAGTAATGAGATGATTCAGAGTGCTCCACAAATGGCACACAGCTTTGCTGAATTTTATAAAGAACTTTACTCTTCCCAATTGCAGGCCCCTGACCCGCTAATCAATCAATGGTTGCAGGAGGCTGATCTCCCATGTTTATCGGCCGTCAATCAAGCATCTCTTGGCCCCCCTCACTTTGAAGGAGGTACAGAGGGCTATTAGTAAACTGAAAAAGGCTAAGGCTGCAGGCTCCAACCTCTTTCCTGTTGAGCTTTACAAAATTCTTGCTCATCATTTCCTCTTAGTACTTACTCGAGTTTTTAATTAAATCCTACCGCAGTGCAAGTTACCCTCTTCATTTTACCAGGTGACTATTAGTGTGATCCCTAAGGTGGGAAAGGACCCCCTGCTTTGCGGAAGCTATAGGCTGGATATTGATTATAAAATTTTCACAAAAATTTATCAGCACATCTGGACAGGTAGATGCATATTTTGATATACTCGGATCAAACCGGCTTTATAACGAAACGATATGGATTAGAAAATGTTCGCTGATTGATTAATGTGATGCCGGGGATTCATAAAACTCCTGGCGACTTTGCAGTGTTGTCATTGGATGCTAAGAAGGTGATATTTACTTTTGGTGCTGGAACATTTTGGACTCGGGCCTTCCTTTCGTGGTTGGATTACAGCGCTCTATGCAGAACCAATGGCATCAGTTCTCGTTAATAGGTTTCTCTCGACCCCTTTTGCACTAGGCAGAGGTGCCCGACAAGGGTGCCCACTTTTGCCACTCTTGTTTGCCTTAGCCATTGAACTATTTGTGGCACATTTAAGAAAAAAGGCCTCTGTGCTTGGCATTATGCTCGGTGGGCAGACTCATATTATATCACTCTATGCAGATGACACGCTAATATTTGTGAAAGACCCAAATTCCTCCTTGCCAAAGACTGGAGATTATCCAGGATTTTTTGAATGTCTCGGACTTTGTAGTGAATCAGCAGAAATTGGTTCTCTTACCCTGTTTTATCGCTACTTCCAGAGGTGGACCCCTTGTGGGGGGGGGGGGTACATTTCTGTTGGCCACACAATTTCAATATTTAGGGATTGTAATCCCTCAAGACCTCTCTAAATTATATGCGCTCAATTTTATTCCGCTTTTGCAGACCTTAAATAGAGACATTTTGATTTGGCAATCTTGTTTGGTGTCTTGGCTGGGATGCATCAACACCATTAAGATGTTTTTGCTTCCTAAGATTTTATTCCTTTTTACTCAATTACCAATTTGGGTTCCTCCTACTTTTTTCTGTGCCATCCATCATCTTTTCACGAGATTTATTTGGCAAGGTCATCGACCTAATATCAGATGGTCTTACATGATCTTGACTAAAGGTGAGGGGGGAATGGGTCTCCCAAATATGGAATCATATTATCATTGTTTGCAGCTTGTCGTGCTGTGAGGGCTTGTGTGCATCAGTGATGCTGAGAGCTAAACTATCGGTAGTTTAACTACTGGCAGGGTCTCCCAAGATGGACAGGTCTCAGCTGAGGTGCCAGACCAAGACAAGCCACCCATCGGGGCAGCAGCAGAATGGGATAGTGTTGACGGCGGAGGATCACATTTCTGTGACAACGGCAACAACACCAAACTTAAACTGCGTGGAAGAAAGGCCTGGCAATCTACTTCTCTATCTTGCCATGAAAACCCAATGGAGAGTTACAACAAAACAAATTGTGCTATAGTGCTGGAAGATGAGACACCCAGGTCGGAAGGCACTCAACTAGCTACTGGGGAAGAGCTGAAGAATTTTCAGAGTAAAGCCAGCATTTATGATGTGGTTGGATCAAAGCCCTTGGGACGTTTGACTGCTGATGTAGCTGCACATGAAATGAGAGTCAGAAGCTGTAAAGATGTCTTATGCATTGGAACATGGAATGTACGAAGCATGAACCAAGGGAAGTTGGAGGTGGTCAAGAATGAAATGGAACGTGTTCAACTTGATCTGTTGGGTGTCAGTGAACTGAAATGGACTGGCATCAGGCACTTTGCATCAGATGATCACATGGTCTACTATGCTGGAAATGAAAGACAAAGAAGAAATGGTGCTGCATTTATAATAAAGAAGAAACTTGCAAGAACTATAATGAAATACAATGCAGTCAGCGAACGCTTAATCTCTATTCGTCTACGACGAATGCCTATCAACACAACTATAATTCAAGTATATGCCCCAACAACAGCTGCAGAAGAGAATGAAACTGAAGAGTTCTATGAACAAGTACAAGTTGAAATTGACAGAACATGCAAACAGGATATCCTGATAGTCATGGGTGACTGGAACACAAACGTTGTCAACAAAGAAGAAGGCAAAGTAGTTGGAAAATATGGACTTGGCAACAGAAATGAAGTTGGAGAAAGACTGATAGAATTCTGCAAGACCAATGATCTATTCATCTCAAACACCTTCTTCCATCAACACAAGCGGCGACTGCACACATGGACTTCACTCAATGGATTGTATAAAAATCAAATTGACTACATCTATGGAAGTCAACGATGGAAAGGTTCTATAACATCAACAAAGACAAAACCTGGAGCTGACTGTGGTACAGATAATCAACTACCAGTATTCAAACTCAAGCTAAAGTTGAAAAAGAGCAAACCACTCATGAATGCAGCAAAATATGACCTTGAGAATATACCACTGGAATTTAAAGACCACCTGCAAAATTGATTTGCTGCTTTAGATACAAATGACAGAGCTCCAGAAGAGTTATGGAATGACATCAAGAAGGTTGTGTTGGAAGAAAGCGAGAAGTCTCTACAAAAGGTGAAAAAGCAAAAACGGCCAAAATGTATGACGGAAGAAACTCTGAAAATTGCCAAGGAACACAGAGAAGCTAAAGCCAGAGGAGAAAGAAAGACAATAACAGAACTCAACAGAGATTTACAACGTGCAGCAAGACAGGACAAGGAAAAGTACTACAACGACGCATGCAAGGAAGTAGAAGCAGAAACTATTAGAGGAAGAACAAGATCGGCTTTCCTAAAGCTACGAGAGTTAAAGAAAAAGTTCCAGCCTCGAATTGGAATGTTACAAGATGCTCAAGGTTCTATGTTGAATGATGCTGAGAAGATCAAGAAAAGGTGGAAGGAATATACAGAGTTTTTATTTGATAAAGATCAAGTGGACCAACAGCCGTTTCAACCTGTACCTTATGATCGGGAACCATTGGTGATGACAGAAGAAGTTAAAGCAGCATTGAAAGCCTTATCAAAGAACAAAGCACCAGGCATTGATAGCATTCCCATAGAAGTATTACAGCAATCTGATGCAGCTGTTACCGTACTTACAAGGCTCTGCCAAGAAATATGGAAGACAACATCATGGCCAACTGACTGAAAAAGATCTGTGTTTATACCAATACTAAAGAAAGGTGATCCAACTGACTATGGAAATTATTGCACAATCCCTCTGATCCCACATGCCAGCAAGATTCTACTGAAGATTATTCAAAAGAGACTACAACCATACCTGGAACAAGAACTACCTGAAGTGCAAGCAGGGTTCAGGAAAGGGCGAGGAACGAGAGACATCATTGTGGATGTGAGATGGATCCTTGAAAAGACCAAAGAATATCAAAAGGATATCTATTTGTGCTTTATCGACTATAGCAAGGCTTTTGACTGTGTAAACCATGAGAAACTCTGGGCCACATTAAGAAGCATGGGTATACCAGAACACCTGATCGTACTCTTGCATAATCTGTACATTGATCAAGAAGCAACAGTTCGAACAGATCAAGGAGAAACAGAATGGTTTAAAATAAGCAAAGGTGTAAGACAAGGCTGCATACTTTCCCTCTACCTGTTTAATTTATATGCAGAACAAATCATCAGAGAAGCAGGATTGTATGAAGACAACAGAGGTGTGAAGATTGGTGGAAGACTCATCAACAACCTTCGCTATGCTGATGATACCACATTACTGGCTGAAAGTGAAGATGATCTGAAACATTTGCTTCTCACAATCAAAGAACATAGTCTCAAAATGGGCCTGCACCTTAATATAAAGAAGACAAAGATCATGATAACTGGCATAATCAACAGGTTCATTATTGAAGGAGAAGAAATTGAAATCGTGAACAACTTTAACCTACTTGGATCAACTATCAATAAAGAAGCAGCAAGCAAACCAGACGACACATTGCTCTTGGCAGAATGGCTATGAAAGACCTAGATAAGATTCTCAAGAGCAGAGATGTCTCTCTCCATACAAAGATTCGACTTGTTCAAGCCATGGTATTTTCAATAACATCATATGGATGTGAAAGATGGACAGTGAAAATGATAGACAGGAAGAAAATTGATGCCTTTGAATTATGGTGCTGGCGGCAAATACTGTGTGTACCATGGACTGCCCGAAGAACAAACCAGTCGGTTCTAGAGGAGATCAAACCTAAGCTTTCTTTAGAAGCTCAGATGACAAGACTTCGATTTTCATACTTTGGACACATCATGCGAAGAGAGAGATCATTAGAGAAAGACATCATGCTTGGCAAGATAGAAGGTAAACACAAAAGAGGAAGGCCAGCAATGAGATGGATTGATACAATAACAGCAGCTACAGGTACCAGTCTGTCAACAATGAGCCGCCTGACTCAAGACCGAACACAATTTAGGATAGCTATCCAGAGGGTCGCCATGAGTCGACTCCGACTCGACGGAACTTAACAACAACATTATCGTTGTGCTTGTCAGAGCATCTAATAGCTTTGGTCCTCAAACCCATACTTGGCTTGGGCCTCGTTGGAGGCTAATTGGATTGCACCGATTCTGCTTGGGACTATCCCATTTATTTCTGCACAAGAAGATCAACTGAGAGTTCTTTCTCATCATTTTCTGGGTTATGTTTGGAGAATCTGGATGGCATTATGTAAGACTCAACACCTGTTTCTGTAATTTTCACCATTCACTGACCTGGCTGCATTTCCTTTCTTTTATTTATTTATTTAACAAGTTGCATATACTGCTTTATCATTTCAATCAAAGCAGTTTACATTGAAACTTAAACTTGGTAATGTACATTAAACAGGGGCATTTATAACTTGGATTTTTCTGAGGCAATGGAGGGTTAAGTGACTTGCCTAAGGCCACAAGGACTGGTAGTGGGAATCAAACCCTGGTCTCTGAGTTTCCAAGCCAGTGTTCTTAACCACTAGGCTACTCCTCCACTCCAAAGTCCACTCCTCCACTCCAAAGTTCACTTTATGGACTTTGGGGTGGGAAACGTGGTTAGGGCATCTGTTCTGTTTGATCAGAGTATGTTTTTATCTAAAGTCTGTTTGGAAGAGCGGATCAGGGCACCCCTCACGGAATTCCAATATTTACAGTTACAACGCTGTTTTAGAATGGCAGCTACTGCGCGGGCATGCACACGGAGGCCATGTTCATGGGAAAGGATACTTTTTGAATCATCTCGCTTTCAATCCCTTCTTGCTCGTCTGTATCAGGCAATTACTGCTTCAGATCTGCTGGATCTTTTGGCATCAACTCCAGGAGCTAGATGGTCCTCTGACTTTCTAACCAGGAGGAGGAATTCTGGATTGAAGTCTTTCATTATTTACACTCTTGCTCTATTTCGCTATACTTAGTGAATACTCAATTGTGCATACTTTTCCAAATGCATATTTTACCTATAGATCTCTTTAGATGGGGTAGAGTGGATGACTTTCTATGCTGGCGACTCTGTGGTCATAAGGGGGATTTTCTCCATATGTGCTGGACGTGTCCCAAGATCCAGGAGTTTTGGGCCAAGGTCCATGATCAGATTTCGGGGAAACATGGGTCTCCTTTTCCATTTATGGTTGAGACATGTGTCCTGGGGTATTTCCCACCCAATGTTCTGTCTCCTAGCCATTGCCATCTCATTAACTGTTTGCTTTTTTAGCAGCTCATTCTGTCATTAGTCGTTTTTGGATGAGAACCTTCACTCTCCATTCCTCCACTTTGGAGGAATGGAGAGTGAAAATTTGAGATATATAGAAGATGGAGAAACTTACTGCTGACTTCCATGATAATCCCCAGCAGGTGCATGAGCTGTGGAATGGTTCTGCTTTTGAGGGGCTAGCATTGCTGCGGTGCTGGTTTGGAGTTACACCACTGTTAAGTCCCTAGGGAAGATGCTTCTCTGTTCCCCATGATTGATTGATTTATTCTCTTTTTGGGATGTTTTATGTCTTCTCGGGAGGGTGATGGACTTCGGGTGTGTTTTCTGAATCTCCTCTTATGGGTGGGAGGGGGAGGGTAGTGGGGTGAAGGGGGGTGGGAGATTTAGGTCGGAAAGGAAGGGCAATTCTCGGAGGTATTTGAAGGCATGTGGTTCACCATACAGACCGGAAAGGAGTGTTGGGGTATAACTTCTCTCCTACGTGTTAGTGACAGGTGTTTAATTTGTACTAACCTCTTTCTGTTTTTCTGTTTTATAGTGAATGAGAGGGGTGAGGGAGAGATAGATGGCTTATGAGTACAGTTAGATTATGCATTGTCATTTTATTTTCTGATTATTTGCGCTGTACTGCCTGTTGTGGGATGTCCTACCATGTTATAATGTTGGCTCTGTATGGTATCATTGTTTTGTAATGTCTGATAAATCTGACCTGAATAAAATGTTTACACAAAAAAAGAATGTACACCTAGCCAGGGTCGATGTCACAAGTGTCCAAGAGGGAGAGGTCTCATGGCATGTAAACCATTGCCTGTGGGAAGGAGAAACAATCCATGCAGAATGTAGCATCCCCAGCTTCTGACAGCATGAGCTGTTGAAGGTTCCCAGATCTAGAAAACAGGGAGGTGATGGCCCAGTGTTCTCATGTGTCCATGTCGTTGAAATGGATTACACATATGACTATGATCCAGAAAAGATGTTTCCCTGGACTCTCACATGCACAGACTATATGACTGGTCCACCCCATGCAACAACAGCTGGTGTCATCCAGACCTGGGTGCATGCAAGTGTAATTCTAGCATTCAGCATAGTTGTGCAGCACAGCATTATGTTAACTCTCCCCTGCCTCACTGTGCTGATTCACAAAGTCATGTTGACTCACAGTAACCATAGTGCAAGCACTCACCCAACTGGAAATCACAGTATGCATATGACAGTGGTGGGGTTTTGGGGTGCCACTTTCCCATCTTTCATGGCACAACAAAGACCAACAGACTCTGTATGCCCTCTGCAGGAATTTGAACTGAATGTATTCAAGCACAACCTCTCCATTGGAAACTGTTCACATGACCTCTGTCAGGCCTACCCTCCAAGCCAATGTAGGCTGTGTTCATGTGACATATATCAACTGTCACAATGTGGGATGATGCTGACAGGGTTGTACAAAGATTGTCCCATTATACAGGTGTCAGACCTTGTGTACCATGCTGATGTATTCCCTGGGAGGGTGTGGGTCCAGAAGCCATCTGTACCCAGTATGTAGCATAGGTTCTGAGCAGTCATGCTATCTGTGGTGGTAAATTAAGATGTGCATTATAGAGTGACCCTGCATTGCAGACCTGAGTGTAAACCCATGCAATCCCTGATATTGTCTGTGCATATCACACTATATTAGAATAATAAATGTTATCACTGCTTATGACTGGACTGTTGTATGTCTGTTGCCTCTTTGGGAAAGTGAGATAGAAACATGTTCTAGGGAACATCAACAGCCAGAACAGGTATGGAATCGCACATTGCCCAAGGGGGGGGGGGGTCCCTCTCCATTGGGGCTGCTGACAAGCAGGTGCACTGCTGTGATATAAGGAGGGAGTACACTGAAAGGCCATTGTGATCACATGTGACAGGTAAATGCGCAGATGATTGGACCATCCACAAAGACATGTCTAGTCCTGAGCTTTCCGGCTACTATTGTCATATGGTTAAGAACATAAGAGCATAAGATGTGCCATACTGGGTCAGACCAAGGTCCATCAAGCCCAGTATGCTGTTTCCAACAGTGGCCAATCTAGGTCATATGTACCTAGCAGGTTCCCCAAAACACACAGGTTCCACAATGCTTGTATTGGGTCAAGCAGTGATATCCTGGGTATATTTTTTAATAATGGTTTATGGACCTTTCCTCCAGAAACTTGTCCAAACCTTTATTAAACCCAGCTACACTAACATCCTCCAGTAACAAATTCCAGAGTTTGATTACACATTGAGTGAAAAAATATTTTCTCTTATTTGTCTTGAATAGTTTACCCTGTAGCTTCTTTGCATGTCCCCTAGTCTTTCTATATTCTGATGAGGTAAACAATCGATATATGCTTACCCGTTCCACTCCATTCATTAATATATAGACTTCTATCATATCTCCTCTCAGCCGTCTCTTTTCCAGGTTATAGAGCCCTAACCTTTTTAGCCTTTCTTCATAGGGATATCCTTCCATCCCCTTTACCATTTGGTGACTCTTCCCTGGACCTTTTCAAATAATGCTATATCATTTTTAAGATACGGTGACCAGAATTGCACACAATATTCAAGATGCAGGGCCGGATTTACCTATACGCCCATTACGCCGTGGCGTAGGGCCCACAGCTGGCAAGGGCCCACAAAAATCGAACAAATTAGCTTTTTTTTAAAATAAAATTTAAAAAAAAAACTGCTGGCTGCCGCCGCGGGGCCCCCTCTGCTGCCGCGGCAGCATGGACTGACCCGCGGGGCCCCCTCTGCAAGCTGAATCAATCGGTCCGTCCGTCCGTCCCTCCCTCCCTCCCTCCATGCAGGCTTTGAGAGGCGCAAAGGGAGAGTGTCTCCCTCGCGTCTCTGTTAAGCCCGCAGGGGCTGATGGGAAATTTCCCATCAGCCCCTGCGTGCCTAACAGAGACGCGAGGGAGACACTCTCCCTTTGCGCCTCTCAAAGCCTGCACGGAGGGAGGGATGGACGGACCGATTGATTCAGCTTGCAGAGGGGGCCCCGCGGGTCAGTCCATGCTGCCGCGGCAGCAGAGGGGGCCCCGTGGCGGCAGCCAGCAGTTTTTTTTTAAAATTAAATTTTACTTTAGGCAGAGGGGGGGGGGGTAGGAATGGTAATGGGCTATTGGGGGGGCTGAGGCTGGGTCTGGGACTGGAAATGGGCTGGGGGGGTTAAGGCTGGAGGTGGGCTGAGGGGGTTAGGACTGGTAATGGGCTGTGGGCTGTTGGGGGGGTTAGAACTGGCAATGGGCTATGGGGGGGGGGTAAGACTGGTAATGGGCTGTGGGCTGATGGGGGCTGTCTGGTAATGGGCTATGGGGGGGCTAGTACTGGAAATGGGCAGGGGGGGTTAAGACTGTAGGTGGGCTCAAGGGGTTATGACTGGTAAAGGGCTGTGGGCTGTTGGGGGGGGTTAGAACTGGTAATGGGCTTTGGGGGGGTTAAGACTGGTAATGGGCTGTGGGCTGATGGGGGCTGTCTGGTAATGGGCTATGGGGGAGCTAGAACTGGAAATGGGCTGGGGGGGTTAAGACTGGAGGTGGGCTGATGGGGTTAGGACTGGTAATGGGCTGTGTGCTGTTGGGGGGGGGGTTAGAACTGGTAATGGGCTTTGTGGGGGGGTTAAGACGGGTAATGGGCTGTGGGCTGATGGGGGGCTAGGACTGGTATTGGGTTGGGGGGTTGCTAGGACTGGAAATGGGCTGATGGGTGGCTAGGACTGGAAATGGGCTGATGCAGGGACTAGAAGGGAATGGATGCTGGGTGAGGCTGGAACTAGAAGGGAGCTGATGTTGGGGGAGGATTAGAATGGGATGGGGCTGGAAGAGTAAAATGGAGAAGGGAAAATATTTTGTGTGGGAGGGATACAAAATCTACAATTGGCCGGGTATTGGGAGAGTAAGTGGGGATTGAGGATGGAGGGGTAAAATTTGAGTGGATGAAATAGGAATGAGGAAAGAGCAAAAGGAGAAAGATTAGTATGTTAAAGCAGATGTAGAGAGAGAATGGAAAAAAACTAGAAGAGAGAAGAAAGGACAAATGGACAGCAGACGATGGAGAGTTAGCAGAAGACACGAAGAAACCAGAAGAAAGAGGCTGGAGCAATTGCAGCTGAAAAAAATGCACAAAAGGTAGAAAAATATCTCTTTATTTTGAATTTATTAATTGGAATATGTCAGCTCTGGTAAATGTGCATCATTAACTCTGCGCTTTGTTTAGTACAAGAGCAAATTAATGTATAGTTTTATTTCTACAGTGTTGTACATTCCAAGTTTGGCTTTTGGGATTCCCAGTTTAATTATTGTCTTCCTGTTTCTAAATTGTGATTACTTGTTTGGTGATGGTCTATGTTCTGCATGTGTAACTGAGCTGAGGTGTTCTGTTTATATAATTCCTATTTGACATTGCCACTTGTTCTCTTTCCCCAGTAGGTCATGTATTGTTGTTCTCTGAAATATATTGGTTTAATATTTGCAGTGTTGCCTTTTGATTGGTAGAGTATGGTGCTTTGTGAGTCCTGGTAGTGCTGTTAGGATACGGCGGGTTTGCTATGGGTTCTAAATGGGCAGTGTTTGTATTAGTTCCTAATGTGTCTGGCAGTTGGCACTGGATTATAGTATGGTAGAAATCTTTTAGTCTTTCTTTATCCATACACTCATTAAGAGGCACGTTTACTAAAAGTTAGTATATGGTAACATTATGCAAATATTTATGCAAATGAGGCCCCTTATGCAAATGAGGCTCTGCACCCCCCTTGGGCTGCCCCTGCTGGGGGCCCACAATTTTTGTTGGCGTAGGGCCTCATTCAAGGTAAATCCGGCCCTGTCAAGGTGTGGTCGCACCATGGAATGATACAGAGGCATTATAATATCCTTTGTTTTATTTTCCATTCCTTTCCTTATGCTTTCCTTATGCTACCGCTGCACACTAGGCAGAGGGTTTAAACATGTTATCCACAATGACGTCTAAATCATTTTCCTGAGTGGTGGTTCCTAATGTGGAACCTTGCATCGTGTAACCATAGTTTGGATTGTTCTTCCCTAGGTGCATAACTTTGCACTTGTCCACATTAAATTTCATCTGCCATTTTGATGCCCGGTCTTCCAATTTTTCAAGATCCTCTTGTAATTTTCCACAATCCTCATGGGTTTTAACAACTTTAAATAGTTTTTTGTCATCTGTAAATTTGATTACCTCACTTGTTATTCCCTTTTCCAGGTCATTTATGAATATGTCAAAAAGCAGCCGACCCAGCACAGATCCCTGGGGTACACCATTATTCACCTTTTTGCATTGGGAAAATTGGCCATTTAGCCCTACCCTCTGCTTTCTATCTTTTAACCGGTTCCTGATCCACAATAGTGCACTGCCTCCTATCCCATGACTCTTTATTTTTGCCAAACGTCTCTGATGAGGGACCATGTCAAAGGCTTTCTGAAAGTCCAAATAAACTATATCAACCAACTCACGTTTGTCTTCCTGTTCATTCACATCTTTAAAAAGACATAACAGATTAGTAAGACAAGATCTTCCTTGTCTAAAGCCATGCTGTCTGTCTCCCATTAAGCCATGACTATTTATATTTTCGCTAATTTTGTTCTTTATGATGGTTTCTACCATTTTTCCCGGTACTGACGTCAGGCTCACCAATCTGTAGACATAACAGATTAGTAAGACAAGATCTACCTTGTCTAAAGCAATGTTGGCTGTCTCCCACTAAGCCATGGCTATTTATATTTTCACTAATTTTGTTCTTTATGATGGTTTCTACAATTTTTTCCGGTACTGACGTCAGGCTCACCAATCTGTACTTTCCTGGATCAACCCTGGAACACTTTTTAAAAACTTGCGTTACATTGGCGACCTCCAATCTTCAGGTATTATAAATGATTCTAATGATAGTTCACAGATTACTAATAGCAGGTCTGCGATCTCATATTTCAGTTCTTTCAACATGCTTGGTCCAGGTGATTTGCTACTCTTCAGTTTATCAAATAGTTGTAGTACATCTTCCCGGTGTATCGATATTTCCTTCAATTCTTCCGCAGTATCACCTTTGAATACCACTTCAGTCATGGGTAACATCCCTACATCTTCCTCAGTAAAGACTGAAGCAAAGAATTCATTCAGTCTCTCCATTATAGCCTTGTCCCCTCTTACTGCCCCTTTTACACCTCTATCATCTAATGGTCCAACTGACTCTCTCACAGGTTTTTTGCTACAAATGTACTTGAAAAAGTCTTTATTATGTTTTTGCTTCCACAGCAAGTTTCTTCTCAAATTCTCTCTTTGTCTGCCGTATCAATGCCTTGCATTTAACTTGCCAGTGCTTGTGGTGTTTCCTGTTTTCGACATTTGGCTCTTTTTTCCATTTCCTGAAAGATGCTTTTTTGGTAACAACAGCCTCTTTGACCTCACCTTTAAATCATGCTGGCAGTTTTTTGGACTTCCTTCCACTTTTCTTAATGCATGGAATATAGCTGGTCTGGGCTTCCAAGATAGTATTTTTAAACAACACCCAAGCTTGATGTAAGTCTTTAACCGTTGCAACTGCTCCTTTAAGTTTATTCTTAACTATTTTCTTCATTTTATCATAGTCTCCCTTTTGAAATTTAAAAGGTAGTACTGTGGATTTCCTTACCATCCCTCCTCCATTAATTAAATCAAACGCAATCATGCTATGATCACTATTGCCAAGTGGCCCCAACACTCTTATCTCTTGCACCAGATCTGGTGGTCCACTAAGGACTAAGTCCAAAATGGCTTCCCCTCTGGCCGGTTCATGAACCAGCTGCTCCAAGAAGCAGTCAATTATTTAATCTAGAAACTATCACCCTAGCATGTACTGCCAGCATGTCCTCCCTAGCATATCCTGACCCAGTCAATACCAGGGTAATTGAAATCACCCATTATTATTACTGTTCTGCATCTTTTCTTAGCTTCCCCGATTTCTTTGAGCATTTCATCATTCATTTGTTCATTCTGGCCAGGCGGTTGATAGTACAACCCCTCTGCCATTGCCTTCCCCTTTTTACATGGAATTTCAATCCATAGAGATCCTACAGCAAATTTTGTTTCCTGCAAAATTTTAATCCTTTGTGACTCAGTGCCTTCTCTAACATAGAGCGCAAGTCTTCCACCAATTAGATCAGCTCTATCATTACGATATAGTTTGTACCCAGGTATCACAGTGTCCCAATGGTAGTCCTCCTTCCACCATGTCTCTGAGATACCAATCATATCTAACTTCTCATTTAGTGCTATATATTCTAACTCTCCCATCTTATTTTTTAGACTTCTAGCAATTGCATACAGCATTTTAGAGACTGTATTTTATTCATATTAATCTGGTTATTGGTAGGCAGGGGTAATTTGGAATCTTTAAGCTCTGTCTGCTCTGTACTCAAGGACATTTGGGCTACCTTTGTCTTTATTGGAACCTTTCTGCTGATGTGCCCTAACTTCATTTTTTTGGTAGTATCCTTCAAAGATACATTGTTCCGAACCATGTGCTCTTGGGCGACTGTCGGCTCTCCCCTATTATCTAATTTAAAAGCTGCTCTATCTCCTTTTTAAAGGTTAATGCCAGCAGCCTGGTTCCATCCCGGTTAAGGTGAAGCCCATCCCTTTGGAAGAGCCCCTCCTTTCTCCAGAATGTTCCCCAGTTCTTAACAAATCCAAAACCCTCATCCTTGCACCATTGTCTCATCCACGCATTGAGACTCCAGAGCTCTGCCTGCCTTTTGGGTCCTGTGTGTGGAATGGAAAGCATTTTGGAAAACGCTACACTGGAAGTTCTGGATTTCAACTTCCTACCTAAAAGCCTAAATTTAGCCTCCATAACCTCCCTACTGCATTTTCCTATTTCATTGGTACTGAAATGTACCAAGACAGCAGACTCCTTCCCAGCACTATCTAAGACCTTGTCTACTGTAGGTGGCGCGTGAGGTCCGCTACCATCGCACTAGGCAGGCATGTTACCAGGAGATCCTCACTTCCACCAGCTACCCAGCTATCTACATACCTAATGATCAAATCACCAACTATAACGGCTATCCCACATGGCCCTGGAGAAAGCTCCTCGGTGTGGGAGGGTTTTACATCACCTGGAGGACAGGTCCTAGCTATAGGATCACTTCCTGCCACACCAGGGTGATGCTCTCTTGTCACGTGACCTTTCTCCTCCATGGCAAGAGAGATGCTGCCAGACTGGAGGTGGGGCTTCAGGACCATATCCCTGTAGGTCTAGTCTATATACTTTTCTGTCTTCCTTATGTCTTCCAAGTCTGCTACTCTTGCCTCCAGAGATCGGATTCGTTCCCTGAGAGCAAAGAACTCCTTGCACCTTGTGCACACGTAAGACCCCCTCACCAACTGGGAAAAAAAATCATACATGTGACACTCAATGCAAAAGATGGCAAAGCCCCCATCTTGCTGTTGGACTGCTGTCTGCATCTTTATTTTAAGGTTGTGTTTAGATATTTAAGTTCTTTACTTACAGCAAATCATCAACTATTAACTCCATAATTCTGTTCATCTTGGTACCTTACATACTGCATATCTCATTGTTCTTGTCACTGTGGCACACCTGATGCACATGTTTATTTATTTAACAGATTTTTTATACTGCTTTATCATTTCAATCAAAGTGGTTTACATTGTAACCTCTACTTGATAATGTACATTAAACAGGGACATTGATAACTTGGATTTTTCTGAGGCAATGGAGGGTAAAGTGACTTGCCCAAGGTCACAAGGAGTGCCAGTGGGAATTGAACCCTTGCTTTTCTGGGTACCAAGCAGGTGCTCTAACCACTAGGCTACTCCTCCACTCCATGTTGCTGTATCATGTGACTAGGTGGCTCAGCATATGGCAACGTCATATGGATTGAGTGCATCTCATTTGCTAGTCCTTCAGTGATTGCTATGAGCTGCTAAAGTGACAGTTTTATGTTCAGCATGCCACGCTGTCAGGTGACAATTGGAGACAGAGCCCTGATAACACCTTATATGTAATGCAGCTCATGTTTTCCTACATGCTCTTTTTCACAGATGCAGGCCTTCAAGATCTGCTGCTGAGAGCAGCATGTCTCTTGAGCCCACCTCTGAGCCAGAGGAGGAGCCAATGACACAGAGGGGAAGGAAGTGGAGGAGGAGGAGTACCCCCATGAGGAGGGAGCATATCTGCCTTTGGATGTGAATAGTGAGTCATGGCAGGAGCGCGAGCACCAGGAGGAGCAACAGGACCAGGCCATGGTAAAGGATGCCCATGGTCAATTGCCTGCAGAAAACCTGGGAGACCATGCTGCATGACTGGGATGCAAGAAACAGCCCCATCCTGCCTCCATCCACATTGAAGGACTCCTGGCTGCAGAGGACCCCAGGGAGCAGAGTCAGCTGCTCCATAGCACCCCGGGGTCTGACAGGCCACCATTTATGCCGGCAGCCACTGCCTCGGTCATGGCACTTTTGGGGTTCTCCACCCAAACCCTATTTGCGTGGAGTATTTGGCTCAGGGATTCTGAAACTGTCATTGCTCTGGCAATGGCAGCCAATATTCAGGCACACCATGAGCTGACATTGTCTGTGGAGCAGCTGACCAGCTATAGGGCTAGGGTGACTTAACATATGGAGAGGCTGGAGAGTGGCAGTTGGGCTTCTCCAAAGCAACCATCCCCAAATGGGAACCCAGAGTCCCAGTAATGCGGCCTTTGGGACAATATCCCTTGGGCTCCTCTACATCCAGGGATCCTATACCATGTGAGGTGCTGTCCAAAACTATCAGGATATGTGTTCCACGGCATAGGTTTTTGCACTGAATTTGTGTTCATACACAATTGCTGGACAATATGTGATGCGTGCATTGGTGCATTTTCAAGATGGAGCTAACAGACACCATTCCTGTGTTACTCTGGCATTCTACATGACAATGGTCTTCACTGAAATATGTCCATGGTGGGACGTGATACGTGATACGTGATATTGTTGGATGTGCCTTCATGCGCTTAAAATTGTGGTCAGCTTTACTGGCACCCTTACATTTTCAGTTGGTTGTGTACAATATCTTGGGATTCATTTGGAAATGTCGTAACTGTATGTCATCATGATGTTTTGGGAGTACATTCCAAGGTACAGAACAACACAATAGAGATGTCTGTGCAATTGAGATATCATACTTTCTGAATACAATTCACATGATGACATGGACAGCATTATTGCCATCCTTCACCAATATTTGGTGCCACAACTCTTGGTAGTGAGGACAGCCTGCCAACATTAATGGTTGCCCTGTGTCAGTTTCTTACATCTGTCTGCTGATAGTGTCTCCCACTCTTCAGCTGAGATTTCTTTGTGCTCATGGCTGCTTCAGGGAATCCTTTTACCATGGCCTGATATCCATCCTTTTCAAAGGTTCTCATTTGGACTGATATCATGACTCTATGCTGGACATTTTCACAATGTCCATTTTGTCCTCAGCTACTATGCTTTTGTACATTGGGATGTAAGTCATGTGTCATTCTGCTGTTATGTGACCCATGAGTTTCAACACAGACCTAGCTTGCTGAGCCTAGGTAGAACATTCCACTTGGAAACCTCGATAGTCCTGTGACTTCATGATTCCTTGCATACATTTCTGGCTTCCAGTTCTTCAGCCAGCAAAAGGGACATTCAACTGTGTGGCACATCCACCATATATAACTGTGGACATGTGATTTTTTTCACATAGAACACTCATTTCTTCACTTTCAGATGTCAGAGTGGTATGCATTTGACAAGACGTCTCGTTTTGTTTCTTCTGTCCACACAACATTTTCACTGAAAGTTTGTGGTTTCTCATGGTGGCTTTTGGCAAAGTTAAGGAGTGCCATTTTGGGTCTGTGTTTGAGCTGTGGGCCTCGCTCAGCTTCAGGCAATGGGGTCCTTCTATGTTTGGTGCATGGCATTTGGTGCAGATTGAAGCCAACACTCCACATTGATCTTCAGGATCTTTGGCTGTTGTACGGGGTGTATTGGCCACAGTCCAAACTAACCTTCATAAAGTTCATGCATTATTTGACTTCTTCCCACCACATCCTGGGAGGTTCTTGAGTGTTCCATGAGCATGGATGTTCAGAATGACATGACATACTGTAGACACAGGTATCCTGATGTCCTTGGAGATTGCCTGATATAGCTTTGCTGTTTAAAGTTTGGTTGGTAATGGCTTTTCGCATGGTCTCAGCCTGCTCTCTTGTCCTCACCATTGGGAAGACTGGACCTATGCATGAACGTGGTTATGTAAAACACATTGGAGCCATTACTTTTGTGGTTGTATCCAGTCATATGAGTACTGATAACTGATCGCATGTGCCTCTCAGGTTATTGCCATGGGAGTATGATTAATTCTTGTGCAGCAGATGTGAATAGTTTAGAGGGGTGTCAGTAATCATGTCCTGACAACATCACAGTTGTTCTGATCTTTGCAACTGATGTCTCATTTTATTGTTTTTGCTTTGTGGGATAATTTTATGTGTCACATATCATTGCAAATATCATCCCATGCCATTTCACTGGGTACTGTTGTTTTGGGGATATGTGACATTTTGGGGTTGGACTCAGAGGCTGTCAATATTGTTGACCACAACTGTAATAATGCTGGACAAGATACTGAAAATCCTCAAAAAATGTGATCATGACATTTACATTGCTCATCCCCTTGTATACATTGTCATGTTTTGGAGAGTCTGGGGTTTGAAATTGTGAGGATTGACCCTTAATTCCGGAGGCATAACCATGCATCCATGAATAATAAGCACCAATATGTGGATGGACACCGAGTCATATCATGCAGATTCCAACAATGCCCTGGCTGCTGGCAGGCCATCTTCATTTGGTTTGGGGTCCAGAGGATTCTGCTGGGACTATGCAGATGCACATCTTGTCCATATGCATAGTCTATATGACAGTACTTAGCACAACAGAAAATGCTTTCCATATCCTCTGCCAGTGTACTGTATATTGCAGCACACAGTGCTTCAACTTGATCTTCATTCCTGCTCATGTGTAGCCTTCCAGACTATTCATCAGTGTACAGATTTTGGCAAACACACTGAATACATTGGACCAGTCATGGAGTAGGGCCCAACTCCAGCATTCCTCCTCCTACCCTGGATGTGAGTTGTCATGCATTTCTGCCCTGGCATCTCTGCAACTAATGCAGAGTTAGACTGAACTTGGCAATCACCTTTTCCCAGTCATCATCTATATCACAGACAGCTTTGACAGAATGCCAAACATCATCAGATGACTGCAAAGTACAGTTGTGATGTTTGCACGCCACATTCTGTATATCCACAGCACATAACTGTCTCAGTGCATACCAGATATCATCGTGTTGCAACAAAGCTGGTTCTACAGCAACAAAACACAGGCTAATAGTTTTGGATGACAACTCTTATGGCCTGTCCCTCCCTTGACTTCCCCTCCCACATGTTGCAGTTCACATATTTGTATTCTTTGGCCAGAGCAGCTGTACATACTGTTGAAATTAATATTTTTCTATGCTGTTATATTCCTGGCTCACATGTGTGCTTCACTGGGTTCATGTGTGTTCACTGTGGCACACACATGGCAAGTGGTATCAGGTAATATGATATGCACATATTTGAGACACACATATTGGTGTCCATTCAATGTAACATTTGAGAGGTGAATGCATACTGGCAGCTGCAGTATACCGGGACATATATTGACAGGTATGTTGACATGATCCAGTCCTTGTGAGCAACATGCATGACACTGTATCCACATGTGTACTTGGTAATGTGACTCGCACGTAAGAAACTCGATGCACATGTAAATTCACATACCCTTGCTACCTTGACTATCCACTCACCCCTAACTCAGCAGTATCTCTATGACAAGAGTTTTCCAGGCCCCAATATGGCATGTCTTTATTGACAGTTGACAGATTGGCACGACATCTGCTGTTGACACACCTTCACAATCCTATGCAGCAGCCCATCACATGCATGCATTTACCTTGCTATCCCTCACAAAGTCAAGGAGGATATTGTCCCTTGGGACACACAATATAATTTCTTGCACTGCCTCTTCTGATTCACAAAATGTAATGTGCTGCATCTGACATGTGATTTTTCTGACATTGCATCACTTGAGATACAGCATGACACTGCCTCACCTGCTCTCCTACTCAGTCATGGCACTGACATCCCAAGGTATAGGAACAGATTTTGACATATCAGTAATAGTGCATGATACCTGCTGGGCAAGGACTTGGCCTCATTCACATATATGCAGTACACAATGCTACATCTCACTCCTATGACAGTGATCTGCAAACATGTTCACACATCCTTTCATGGCTTCATATGCATAGTGTGATAGACAAGTCATTTCACAGACATGACTGGACAACAGTGGAGTCAATTCATGCAAGTGCGTCTGTGATACCATGACATATCACAGCCACCCCCAATGTGGCCAGACAATATTTGGTTGCAAGGCATTTGGCATTGGCATGCAACTCATACAATTTAGTCACTATCATCTCATGGCATCATGGCCTACTTATGTTGTTAGACAGTATATGCATGTATGTCCCACTAACTGCTTATTATAGCACTTGATGCAGACATGTGGGGAACCAGCTGCAGGTGAACTGAGACATAGGGTTTCAATGATTTGGGACACACAATGATTAAAATGGCAGCAACATTATGGAGCTCACATTTCCTACCACAGGCCTGGACAGGGATGCAGAGGCACAGAGGCATAGTCCATGCATGTCAGACCTGTTGACAGCACAGTCTCACATCTGAGGATCCTGGACCATGATCCATTCTATATATTTACAGCTAGTTGTCCTAATGAGATGTGCCACCTTCAGCATACCTTCAGTACAGACCTCTGCCCATCATTCTGCCCATGACCCATGATCCAAACAGACTCCCCCCCAAATCCAAGGGATTTTCAGTCAATATCTGCTTAATGCAAGCCTATTGCTTCCATGTGTGACATGCATTTCCTCTCTAGGCCAGCCTCTCCCAAACCCTAGCCTTCATACACAACTTGCAGGCCCCTCTGACAGGATAATTTTTGGGAGGGTCATCTGCGGCAGGACATGGGAGCACCTGCATGCAACAGTATTGATCCAGGTACAATGTGTGAAATGCTAGTGTTTGAAAAATAGATTTTTCTAGGGATCATGAATCATCCTACAGTTGTACCCAGACCTGTTCTTTCACCAATGGGAATGCCAGCCCAACCGTAGGTGTATGAGGCAGTTGCACTGCAGCTGTGCTAGCAGAGGAAATTGCTACATGGCTGTGCAGCATGACACTTGACAAAGATATGGAATAATCCAGTTGACCCAGTGCAACTATCTTCATTCCATGAGCACAACCTGTGTTGAGTCATCAGGAGTTGTAGCATACAGTTATCTCAGTTTGGATCATTGACAGTTTGATATAACACATGGGCCATGATTATAAATGTGCTGTGTGCAGGGACCAGTCAGTGGCTGCTTACAGCCCTCATAAGGCAATATGTAAGTCTTCATTCACAATCATGATTTCCAATGCTTTTGACTGATCCTCTCAGACATCCCATATAAACATTTGAGGTGGCTCATCCCATATTGATGGCATTTGGCATTTGGCCATGTTGCCATACTACAGGAGTTCAGACATGCAGCTTGGCTTCTCTCCCCCAAAACTCCACCCTGGGCAGACCACATTACACCACAGCAGACCATGCTCTTACATTTGATGGAAGTATGCCAATTTTGCGATTGCTGTTATGGCTGCTTCAGGAGTTGCAGTGCTGTGCGACACCACAGCTATATCAGGGACATGCTGGGTTAACGTCTGTCATGCAAAAAATGGATTTAATGACATTCATGCTCCTATTGCTTTAAGAACATAAGAACATAAGACATGCCATACTGGGTCAGACCGAGGTCCATCAAGCCCAGTATCCTGTTTCCAACAGTGGCCAATCTAGGTTATACGTACCTAGCAATATCCCCAAAAGACAGGTTCCACAATGCTTGTACTGGGTCAAGCATTGATATCCTGGGCCCCTTTTTAATAGTGGTTTATGGACCTTTCCTCCAGGAACTTGTCCAAACCTTTTTTAAACCCAGCTATACTAACAGCCCTTACTACATCCTCTGGTAACAGATTCCAGAGTTTGATTGCACGTTGTGTGAAAAAATATTTTCTCTTATTTGTCTTAAATAGTTTACCCTGTAGCTTCATTACATGTCCCCTAGTCTTTCTATACTCTGATAGCGTAAACAATTGTTCCAGGTTTATTCGTTCCACTCCATTCATTAATTTATAGACCTCTATCATATCTCCCCTCAGCCGTCTCTTCTCCAGGCTAAAGAGCCCTAACCTTCTTAGCCTCTCTTCATAGGAGTAGCCTTCCATCCCCTTCACCAATTTGGTGGCTCTTCTCTGTACTTTTTCTAATAACGCTATGTCCTTTTTAAGATACGGTGACCAGAATTGCACACAATATTCAAGGTGCGGTCGTACCATGGAGCGATACAGAGGCATTATAATATCCTTTGTTTTGTTCTCCATCCCTTTCCTTATGATACCTAGCATTCTATTTGCTTTCTTGGCCGCCGCTGCACACTGGGCGGAGGGTTTTAACATGTTATCCACAATGACTCCTAAATCTTTTTCCTGGGTGGAGGTTTCTAATGTGGAGCCTTGCATTGTGTAACTATAGTGTGGGTTGTTCTTTCCTAGGTGCATAACTTTGTACTTGTCCACATTAAATTTCATCTGCCATTTGGATGCCCAGTCTTCCAATTTATCCAGATCCTCCTGCAGTTTTCCACAATCCTCTTGGGTTTTAACAACTTTAAACAGTTTTGTGTCATCTGCAAATTTGATAACCTCACTAGTTATTCCCTTTTCCAGGTCATTTATGAATATGTCAAAAAGCAGCGGACCCAGTACAGATCCCTGGGGTACTCCACTATTCACCTTTTTCCATTGGGAATATTGGCCATTTAGCCCTACCCTCTGCTTTCTATCTTTTAACCAGTTCCCGATCCACAATAGTACACTGCCTCCTATCCCATGACTTTTTAGCTTCGCCAAAAGTCTCTGATGGGGGACTTTGTCAAAAGCTTTCTGAAAGTCCAGATACACTATATCAACCGACTCACCTTTGTCTACCTGTTTATGCACACCTTCAAAAAAACATATCAGATTAGTTAGACAAGATCTTCCTTGTCTAAAGCCATGTTGGCTGTCTCCCATTAGGCCATGACTATCTACATGCTGCGTAATTTTGTTCTTTATGATGGTTTCTACCATTTTCCCTGGTACTGACGTCAGGCTCACTGGTCTGTAATTTCCTGGGTCACCCCTGGAACCCTTTTTAAAAATTGGTGTTACGTTGGCGACCCTCCAATCTTCAGGTATTACAGATGATTTTAATGAAAGTTCACAGATTACCAATAGCAGGTCTGCAATCTCATATTTCAGTTCTTTCAACACTCTGGGATGTATACCATCTGATCCAGGTGATTTGCTACTATTCAGTTTATCAAATAGTTGTAATATATCTTCCCGGTGTAGCGATATTTCTCTCAATTCCTCTGCAGTATCACCTTTAAATACCACTTCAGTCTTGGGTAACATCCCTACATCTTCCTCGGTAAAGACCGAAGCAAAGAATTCATTCAGTCTCTCTGCTATAGCCTTGTTTCCTCTTACTGCCCCTTTTACCCCTCTATCATCTAATGGTCCAATTGACTCTCTCACAGGCCTTTTGCTACGAATGTACTTGAAAAAGTCTTTATTTCGTGTTTTTGCTTCCATAGCAAGTTTCTTCTCAAATTCCCGTTTTGCCTGCCTTATCAATGCTTTGCATTTAACTTGCCAGTGCTTGTGCTGTTTCCAGTTTTCATCATTTGGCTCTTTTTTCCATTTCCTGAAGGTTGCTTTTTTGGCAGCAACAGCCTCTCTGCCTCACCTTTAAACCATGCTGGCAGTTTTTTGGACTTTCTTCCACTTTTCTTAATGCGTGGAATACAGCTGGTCTGGGCTTCAAGGATAGTATTTTTAAATAACACCCAAGCTTGCTGTAAGTCTTTAACCTTTGAAACCTCTCCTTTTAGTTTTTTCCTAACTATATTCCTCATTCTATCATAGTCTCCCTTTTGAAAGTTAAAAGGTAGTACTGTGGATGCCTTTACTATCTGTCCTCCACTAATTAAATCAAACATGATCATACTATGATCACTATTTCCAAGTGGTCCCAACACCCTTATTTCTTGCACCAGATCTGGCGTTCCACTAAGGACTAGGTCCAGTATGGCTTCCCCTCTGGTCGGTTCATGAACCAGCTGCTCCAAGAAGCAGTCATTTATTTCATCTAGAAACTTTATCTCTTTAGCTTGTCCTGCTGTGACACTGACCCAGTCGATACCGGGGTAATTGAAATCACCCATTATTACTACTCTGTTGTGACTTTTGTTAGCTTCCTTGATTTCTTTGAGCATTTCATCATCCATTTGTTCATTCTGGCCAGGCGGTCGATAGTATACTCCCACCAGCTGCTCCAAGAAGCAGTCATTTATTTCATCTAGGAACTTTATCTCCCTAGCATGTCCTGTTGTGACACTGACCCAGTCGATGCCGGGGTAATTGAAATCACCCATTATTATTACTGCACTGTAACTTTTGCTAGCTTCCTTGATTTCTTTGAGCATTTCATCATCCATTTGGTCATTCTGGCGAGGTGCTCGATAGTACACCCCCACTGCCATCGCCTTCCCCCTTTTATATGGAATTTCAATCCATATAGATTCTACAGCAGATTTTGTTTCCTGCAAAACTTTAATCCTTTCTGAGTCAATGCCCTCTCTAACATAGAGCGCAACCCCTCCACCAATTTGATCAGCTCTATCATTGCGATATAGTTTGTACCCAGGTATCACAGTGTCCCACTGGTTGTCCTCCTTCCATCATGTCTGATATTCCAATCATATCTAACCTTTCATTTAGTGCTATATATTCTAACTCTCCCATCTTATTCTTTAGACTTCTAGCATTTGCACACAAGCATTTTAGAGAATGTATTTTATTCATGTTAATTTGGCTATTGTTAGACATGGGTAAATTGGGATCTTTAAGCTCTGTCTGCTCCATACTTGAGGGCATTTGGGCTACTTGGGATAATAGAATAACATTCATGCTATGGCCTGGGTGGAAGTTAGACTGGCGGGTTGCAGAGAATTGGTGTTTTCAAGGTGAGTGGCGAGTTATAAAAAGACAAGTTTATCCATAATTTTAGACAGGAAGGGCAGGTTGGAAACATGTCTATAGTGGGATGGCAGAGATTTATCGAAAGATGGATTCTTCAGCAACGGTTGAACCATTGGCTTTTTCCAGACAGAGGGGAAGAAGACTGATATAAGACTGGTATTAATAAGAGAGAGAGCATAGTGAAGAAGAGCCAAAGAATTCTCAGAAAGCCAAGAGAAAGGAATTGGAGCCAAGAAGCAGGTAGTTTTATGAGAGGTATAGAGACGTTTTGAGCTTGCAGGTGCTGGCAGCTGGTATGACTTAACAGAAGAATCAAGCTGAAAGGCTGGGATACAGGGGGCCACTTGAGCAGTCTTCACTGAAGATTCAGTAAAGAAAACAGAGATTTATCTGACAAGAAGTCAGTGAAGCAGGACTTCAACATCGAGGAAGTAAACGGTTCTAAATTCTGGCAACTTGTAAACTGGAAGGCTGGAAGGCAGCCTTCCAAACAAGATGGCCACCAGCAGGAAGTATGGGTCAGGGACTGGGAGGACTAACAAACAGTCTAAGAAGATCAAGAGCTAGTTCCATATTGACCCCTGCTGGCAGGAGGCAGAACCTGCCTATCCAGTACAAGGGCCATGGTTGTATTGCCCAAGTATACCGAAGTTGTAGGCATTAATCTGTCTACTTGCAATCCATATGAAAAGCAGTATGTGTAAAATTGCATTTGTATTCAGTAGTCATAATTAAGGAATTGGGCTGCATTGATGTGAAGATACAAATTGGACTGGTGATAGGTTATAGAAGCCTTCTCCTGTCATAATGAGCAGACTACTGAGAAAGGTGGAATAGTAGCAACCAGATGTGGGGAATGAGCTGCATCAGCCCCTAACAGTATCTACTAGGTTTACTCTGGAGAAGATCTATCTTGTAATGGCTGGACATTAATATCTACAGGCAGGGCCTGCATGTCTGTGATACTAATTTCTAGGGGCATTCCTCAACACCAATAGCAGTAGAGATCTAAGTGGATATGAGGTGGCTGCATAACCTTAGAGTAAAGCTTTTGTCTGCTTCCTTACCCTCTGCCCATGTTTTTCAGAAACATCATAGGTGTACCTCAGAAGAGTTCTAGCATTGATGAATGATCTTTTCAGAAGGGACTATGTGAGACACTTAGTCATCTGTGGTAAAAGTGTTAAATCAAACTGATGGAGTTCCATGTCTACAAAGAATACATATGTGTATTATTAAATAAAATAGAAAACTTACTGTAAATGACAGGTGAGTGTAGGAGAAAAGAAGCTCTTGGAATGGCAAAAAAGGAGTAAACATAAAGGACCCAAGGTAGAAGAGAAGGAAAGGCATCAGCATGAGATGCAATCATAGTCATGATATTAAGTATTTGCTCCTTAACACAGAGCATCTCTTAGGAATCACACCCAATTCCCTGAACTCCCATCCATGGTGGCAACCTTATGCTCTGGCTACCCCAGAGCAGTAGCCATCACACCATCCCTACTGAGCCCAAGAAAAGTCATAGCTCCTCATTGAGCACAAACAGGAAATGCAGTGGCTGACTCTGGATCTGGCAAAGAAAACTGACTGACAACAGGAAAAGAGAAGATCTCCAAATGGAGACCAGGGTATCCATACACTCTTGCTGATTTAAGTTGGGATTATAGATGAAGTTTAGTGAAAAGGGAAATCTCCATTCCCAAATTCACGTTTTTTGACATTTTCTATGTCATGAAAGGCCAAAAGGTTAACCTTTCTCCTCATCCTTTGAGGATCTATAAAGAGCAGCAGCAGAAGCAAAGCACATTCGTTGCAAAAAACCTGTGAGAGAGTCAGTTGGTCCATTAGATGATAGAGCAGTTAAAGGGGCACTAAGAGGCAACAAGGCGATAGCGGAGAGACTGAATGAATTCTTTGCTTCGGTCTTTACTGAGGAAGATTTAGGGATGTTACCCATGACTGAAGGGGTATTTAGAGGTGCGGAAGAATTGAAGGAAATATTGATACAATGGGAATATGTATTACAACTATTAGATAAACTGAAGAGTAGCAAATTACCTGGGCCGGATGATATACATCCAAGGGTGTTGAAAGAACTGAAATGTGAGATGGCAGACCTGCTATTAGTAATCTGTGAACTATCATAAAAATCATCTGTAATACCTGAAGATTGGAAGATGGCGAACGTAACACCAATTTTTAAAAAGGGTTCCAGGGGTGATCCGGGAAACTACAGACCGGTGAGCCTTATGTCAGTACTGGGAAAAATGGTAGAAACCATCATAAATAACAAAATTGCTGAATATGTAGATAGTCATGGCTTAATGGGAGACAGCCAACATGGCTTTAGACAAGGAAGATCTTGTCTTACTAATCTGTTATGTTTTTTTGAAGGTGTGAATAAACAGGTAGACAAAGGTGAGTCGGTTGATATAGTGCATTTGGACTTTCAGAAAGCCTTTGACAAGGTCCCTCATCAGAGACTTTTGGCAAAACTAGAGTCAAGGGATAGGAGGCATTGTACTATTGTGGATCAGGAATGGGTTAAAAGATAGAAAGCAGAGGGTAGGGCTAAATGGCCAATTTTCCCAATGGAAAAAGGTAAATAGTGGTGTACCCCAGGGATCTGTGCTGGGTCTGCTGCTTTTTGACATGTTCATAAATGACCTGGAAAAGGGAATAACGAGTGAGGTTATCAAATTTGCAGATGACACAAAACTATTTAAAGTTGTTAAAACCCAAGAGGATTGTGGAAAATTGCAAGAGGATCTTGATAAATTGGAAGACTGTGCATCAAAATGTCAGATGAAATTTAATGTGGACAAGTGCAAAGTTATGTACCTAGGGAAGAACAACCCAAACTATGGTTACACAATGCAAGGTTCTAGATTAGGAACCACCACCCAGGAAAAAGATTTAGGCGCCATTGTGGATAACATCTTAAAACCCTCTGCCCAGTGTGCAGCGGCAGCCAAGAGAGCAAATAAAATGCTAGGTTTCGGGATTCGGCTGAGAGACGCTGGAGGTGTATCGGGCAGAACATCAGCTCTGGGACGGCTGTTGAAGTGGACACTGTGCTCTGCATTGCTGTGTGCATTGGAATATCGGGCAGGCACGCCCGGGGCACCGCCCACCTGGTGGGGACTTTCGGTCCTTTAAAATCTTACCTCTGCGGCCTGCTTCCTTGGATTCGGCTGAGAGATGCTGGAGGTATATCGGGCAGAACAGCAGCTCTGGGACTGCTGTTGAAGCGGACACTGTGCTCTGCATTGCTGTGTGCACTGGAATATCAGGCAGGTGTGCCCGGGGCACCCCCCACCCGGCAGGGACCTTCGGTTCTATAAAATCTTACCTCTGCAGCCTGATTCCTTGGAGTCGGCTGAGGGACACTGGAGGTGTATCGGGCAGAACATCAGCTCTGGGACTGCTGTTGAAGCGGACACTGTGCTCTGCATTGCTGTGTGCATTGGAATATCGAGCAGGTGCGCCCGGGCACCCCCCACCCGGCGGGGACTTTCGGTCCTTTAAAATCTTACCTCTGCAGCCTGCTTCCTTGGATTCGGCTGAGAGACGCTGGAGGGGTATTGGGCAGAACATCAGCTCGGGGACTGTTGTTGAAGTGGACACTGCGCTCTGCATTGCTGTGTGCATTGAAATATCGGGCAGGCGCGCCCAGGGCACCCCCCACCCAGTGGGGTCCTTTTCTTTGTTCTTTGTTATATTACTGGGTTTCCCTCCGTGACCGTGGAGCATGTCTATGGGGCGTGGCTCGAAGGGGCATGGTCAAAGGGGCAAGATCTGCCCCTTTGGCGCCCCTTCAGTGTCACAGTGGCGCTAATGTGGTGTAGTCTTTGTCCCCTGATTGTATATTATTATGGGGAAGAGGAAGGCTAAAGCTGCGAGTAAGGTTCTGGGAGCCATTGCCAGAGTTAAGCCAGTTGGCCCCTTGGACAAACACTTCGCACCTGTTCCGCTTATGTAGTCCTCTCCAGATGGAGCCTCCCTAAGTTCTGGTGGGAGGTCTCCTCCTCCTGTGCCTGTGCTCTCATATTTTCCTGTTTTATCTGGAGAGTCTTCTGAGTCGGTAAGCAATGTTAAAATTTCTGTTACTTTGCCTTCTCCAGTTCAGTTTGCTGCTTTGGGCAGTATTACTGAACCACCGGTCAAGCTTCCAGATATGGAGCTTACGTTAAAGGATGTTTGGGGGGCTTTACTTTCCATTGATAAGAAAATGTCCTCTACATTAAATTCTTTATGCACCTTCTCTCAAGAAGCTGCTGCATCTCTCCAGCAACTTTATGAGAAGATTACTGTAGTTGATATAGCAGTTAATAAAAAGAGTTCTCAGGTGCTTCCACTTTGTGCTGCTAATGTTGCCGGGATAAAAGATTCTTTGATACTCCATTCTAGGCTGGAGGCCCTTGAGAATTCCATTTGTTCCCGCAACCTACATTTTTTGAATTTTCTTCAGTCTTCGTTGCTATCTTCCAAAATTCTTCTGGATAAATATTTTAAGGAAATATTAGCTATTCAGGAACCTATTGAAGTTTCTCAAATCTATTATCACCCGTAAAGCATTAAGAATACTAATCCCGTTGAGGGAGGGCTGGATGAGATTGTTCCTGCTATCTCTAATTTGACTGCCTTTTTAGAAGACTCTTCAGATACCATTAGTCTGTGTTCCACATTACTGGCTACTTTTCCTTCTATTGAAGTGAAGCAGCATATTTTACGCGCTTTCTTTAAGGCTAAGTCAGATAAATTTTCTCGTCAAACTGTAAACATTTTTCCTGATGTCTCTCGTAAGACTCAACTTAGACGGAGGCAGTTTTTGCATCTGAAGCCTCAGGTCCTCACTTTGGGGGCCACTTTTTTCTTACGTTTCCCCTGTAAATGTATTATTAATTTTGAAGGGGCTTCCTTCGTTTTTGCTGATGTATCTCACTTAGAAAAATTTTTGTTCGAAGGTCAGGGCACTTTACCGGGGGATAATAATGGATGAGTTTAGTACCTCTTAATTGTAGGCTTTATTGACTTGTTTACTTATTTTGTTTATGTTTCCTTTTATTAATCACAACCGGTATTTCTTGATGTGGGCTTTATCATTGTTTATTTCAATTTTGTACCTTTTCTGTATATTTACTGTGGATTTACCTTTATATTATTTTTTTGTTATTGTAATTGACTGAAAATCATTAATTAAAAAAATAAAAGAATGCTAGGGGGTATGTTTACTAAACCGCACACACGTGCGCGGCGCACAGTAGCGTACGCTAATGATGCACTTAAGTGCTCTTAAGTGCCCCGCACGCATGCGCGTCACACTAACGGGCCCCCGCACAAGTGCCCCTCACACTGACGGGCCCGCGCAAGTGTGCAGTGCGCTGATGTGCGATAGAGGCGTGGAAAGGCATTTTGAGGGTGGAGGAAGGCTCCCGAGGGGTGGGGGGACGGGGTCAATGGGTGGAGAGTGGGAGGGGAGAGGCTCCACGCACAGGAGTGGGGCTGAATTTCGGCAAAAAAAATACCGTGAGTGAAACCCTCGTGTTAGAGCCAATTTAAAGGGAAGAGAAACCATTTACGTCAGCAATGTACAGCAAAACCGGGGAAACCTGCAAAACGTGAGCAGTGTGATACATGTGCACAGAACAAAATAGCAAATATAAATTGAAAATGACCACAACAAATTCCAAAAAATTTATAATCCAGCTGGGCAACAGTGATATTAATGGGAAACCATAAAAAATACTCCCAGACTCTTTCAAAAATCACTGCATTTTAGTGGAGCTTTCCTGGGAGTGCTTTTTATAGTTGCCCATTGATATCACTATTGCCCAGCTTGGTTTTGGTTTTCTTCCCCTTTTTTGGAGGTCATTTTTGAGGTTTATTTGCACCTTTGTCCCCATACAAGGTAAACGAGCCCACAGTAAAATTGTGCAGAGCAGGGTGTCTGACTCGTGCGGCCAGGTTTCCTATCTCCAGAGACTGCACTGTCCCTGTGGCCACAGTGTGGTGCAGCGGACACAGCCAGTGCCTGTAGGACCAGAGAATCACAGGTTCAAATCCCAGCTGGGGCACCTACCAACTCAGTCTCCATAGTTTTACCCACCACTAAACAGTGATAGTAAAGACACCTCTTTATTGCTGAGAACATACGCATGGTTAATACGCCTATATTTTGCCACACCAAACACAGACACCATAAACTGCCGCATTACCTAGAGCAGAGTCTCCCAAATGCAGTCCTGGAGGGCCCCACACCATTCAGGTTCCATGCTGCCTCTAATAAAGATGCCTGTGCTGCCTATCTATGCACCACCCCCATGGTATGTAGATGTAGCTCATGCATATTTATGAGGGACAGCATGAAAACCCGAACAGTGTTTGGAACACCAGGACTGGAGTTGGGAAACTCTGCCGTAAAGCAGCAGCCAACAGGACCAGACACACCCACACACACACACCCACAGGCTCCATTGGCCAATGCCTCCTGGAGAGGCAGGACATTGGGCCCTGCCTGTATCTCCCAATACTAGCAGTTGCATACCTTAGCAATGCCACCCTACACCTGGGTATATGGTACACAGCTATCAAATGTTTCCCATGATAACTGGCAGATATCAATTCCTACGTTAAGCACATTTTGCTCCTTGGGCTCCACCATAACAATCATTCTGATGTCTGCGGTGTGTGCTGCAGGTCTGGTCTCTGACAGTGTTTACTGCCCTGGGGAGTGACCACCAACAGTATTGCGTACCATATCCATGCCTGTACTGTGCCCAGGACTGGTGTGGTGGTTATGGCTGCTGAAACCCTATATAGTAGCACAATGCTGGCATAGGTGTGGGAGTGGCTGTCTGTCTATCCAGTGTGTGGTGGCTGCAAACACCTTCCACAGCCCACACTGCCAGCAATGTTGCCAGTATTGGGCTGCCAATGTGCATAATGAGGAGCAAGGTACCATGGGTATAGGCCAGACAGTGTGGCCTGGCCAGGGTGCATCTGCACAGGGCATAGGGCACTGACTGGGACATTTTAGTGCCCGGCCACCACCTACATGCACAGGGTGACCTCAGTATGTCCTGCTGAGAGATCACTCTCACCCTGACTGTGCAGTGACCACAGCATGGCTAGGCACCCCCATAGTGCCATATAGTATTTCTCTCATGTGATAGATATGGGTTTCCTCTTGGGGCTCAGTCACTGATCTATCTTCTTGCTGTTTATGTTAATGACCCAGTTCTGGGTGCATGCATCTCCACTGGGAGCATGCACTGTGGACTAACTAGCACACTGTTTACAGTTGGTATGTGTTGTGATGGAGCAGGGTGCAGTGGATGATAAATTGCTGCAGGAGAATATCAGATGGTGGTGGGGTGCAGCTCACCATATCCAGGCCTGATGCTTGTCTGCTATTGTGTTATGGAAGTGTGTAGAGCTGCATTGACTGCCCTGTGGGGTGTCTGCTCATCAGCAGGACTGGGGTTGATGGACCCCTCTACTGTCACCTTTGCAGGGAGGTAGAATGTGGATCCATTGATGGGAGACCCTGTTTGCCACCCATGGTGGTACATGGGGGCTACACCAGACAATTATCCAAGGTGTTTGTGCAAGAACTACCTATATCACACATTAACACTGCTTTGGACCCCTGGCATGGCTTTTTTCAGCCATGGAAGGTGTTGTGGACCTGGTCCTGGGCGCCTCATTGCTCCCTCAGGGTGAGCACAGTACCCGCATAATGTGACGGTGTGTAGCTACTCTGTGCCAGTAAAATACATGGTCAGTACCCCCTACCAGGCCGAGGTGGTGTGTGGGTGCACATGGTCACTTCCCTCTACCGGGCTGAGGTGCTGTGGGGGTGCATTGCCCATCTTGTGTTAATCTGTGGACAGCTGATTTGCATGTGCAGTGCATCATGGGTATGGGTGGGCTAACCCTATCCTGGTGACCACAGCAGACTGTCTGTGTGGTGACGTGCATGCTCTCTGCAGCCAGCCAGGGGCTTGCAAGTAGCTATAGAGCTATAGCCCAATGGTTACTTCACTGCCTCTGAAGCCAGAGATCATGGGTTCAAACCCACAGTGGGGTTATTTGATAAGGTTGTATGTATTTTGATGCCAGCAGAAACACCCTCAGCGTACTGTACCCATAAGGTGCCTCTGAGGGTGCTTTATAGGGCGCCCTATAGGGCACCTTATGGTTCCCGTCCATATAAGGTGCACTATACAATATCCTGTGACGCAACCTATAGGGTGCCCTATAGGGGACATTTTAGGGTGCTGTGGCGGACAGTGCAATTTATAATGTGCCCTATGGAGTGCCTTATAGGGTGCCTTATACGGCACCTTCAATTACAGCACGTGAGGGCGTGTTTGCTGGCAGCAATTAATAACATAAAAATAATGTGCTGCAGGACAAAATATGTACAATGCAAAGCTGATGCCACAGCCAGCCTTATGTATTAGGCACACTGGGGAGCAAACTCATGACCCCTGTATCAGCAGTCAGTGTCTTAACCATTGTGCTCCACTGCTGCTCCTCCTTGCTTGTCAGCGCACCTACTTATGCTTTTCATTCCTTAAACTGCACAGTGCTGCCATAAAAAACAGTACACTGACCTTGCGGTACCTCATATGGCACCCTCTAAAGTGCCCTATAAGCAACATTCTAGGGTGCCTTGGCTGACAGTGCACTTTAAAATGTGCCTTATAGGGCGCCTTATATTAACACGCTTTGAGAGTGCGTTTGCTAGTAGTGATAATTAAAATATGAATAAAATGCCTCCTAAAGCATTCTTCCTCATAATATGTTATGCTTCAGCCAGCCTTGTTCATTGGGCACTTTGGGGGATTGAACCTTGATCTTTGCACCATTGGTCAGTGTCTTAACCATTGTGCTGTGGCTCTGCTTTTCTTCCTGCACATCAGCGTGCCACTTATACCGCCCAGTATTATAATGCCTCCATAAACTTCAGCGCGCCGCCTTATGCCGCCCAGTATTAATATGCCACCAAAAACAGTGTGCTGCCTTAATTTCTGCACCTCATAAATTAATGCCTCAGCCAGCTGTCTTCATTGGACACTGTGGGGGATTGAACCCCTGATCCTTGCACCATTGGTCAGTGCCTTAACCATTGTGCTGTGGTTTGGCTCTTTTTCTTGCACTTCAGCGCGCCACTTATGCCTCCCGCACAGCTATCTCATGCGCTAAGGTGCGGGGCGCACATGGGCGCCGCGCACCTTAGCGCATATGTAAATTCCAGCTTTTCTTTTTCAGGACGGAACGCCCACTCCTTATATGGCACCCGCACACTACCAGGGCCCGCACTCTACCGAGGTTTTAGTAAACATACCCCTAGGTATCATAAGGAAAGGAATGGAAAATAAAACAAAAGATATTATAATGCCTCTATATCATTCCATGGTGAGACCTCACCTTGAATATTGTGTGCAATTCTGGTCGCCGTATCTTAAAAAAGGATGTAGCGTTATTAGAAAAGGTACAGAGAAGAGCCACCAAAATGGTAAAGGGGATGGAAGGATACCCCTATGAAGAAAGGCTAAAAAGGTTAGGGCTCTTTAACCTGGAAAAGAGATGGCTGAGGGGAGATATGATAGAGGTCTATAAATTAATGAACGGAGTGGAACGGGTAAACATAGATCGATTGTTTACATTAAAATATAGAAAGACTAGGGGACATGCAATGAAGCTACAGGGTAAACTATTTAAGACTAATAAAAGAATATATGTTTTTCGGTGCTGACAGAGAGAAACTCGGAGGATTGGGGCAGAACAACAGCTCCTAGGCTGCCTGGACCGCTGTAGCCGCTGCTCGGCTTCAGCATTGGTTTTTCTCCTTGTGCCTCTGGAAATCGGGCAGGCGGGCCCCGGGCACCCTTGAGTCAGCGGGGACCTTTACCTTTAAATCACAGCTTCTTACTGTGGTTCCTTGTGCTGGCAGAGAGAAACACGGAGGATTGCGGCAGAACAACAGCTCCTAGGCTGCCTGGACCGCTGTAGCCGCTGCTCGGCTTCAGCGTTGGTTTTTCTCCTTGTGCCTCTGGAAATTGGGCAGGCGGGTCCCGGGCACCTTCTTCTCAGTGGGGTCCTTGCTATATATTTGGCTTCCTGTTGTATTGCGGAGCGTGTCCGCGGAGTGTGATCAAAGGAGCAGGTCCTGCTCCTTTGGCGCTCCTTCGGCGATACTGCGGCTTCGCTCTGCGTTTGTATTGCTATCGGTTGAGTGATGGGGAAACGGAAGTCCAAGAATGTTGACAAGGCCCCTGCAGCAGGTCTTGGAGAGAAACAGATTGGTCCATTGGACAGGCATTTCGCACCTGTCCCCCTTGCGCAGTCTTCACCAGATGGAGTATCCCTCAACTCCAGTGGGAGATCTCCGCCTCCATTGCCTGTGCCTCCACAGTCTTTGGATTTGTCAGTCAGGACTTCTGATTTTGCAAGAACAGCTAAGTTACCATTGGTTTTACCTACTCCTGTTAAATTGCAAGCTTTGAATGTGGTGTCTGATATTTCTCCTGCCTCTCCTGAGGGTGATATAACATTGAAAGATATCTGGTCTACTTTAGTAACTATTGATAAGAAAGTTTCTTCTACCTTGAATGCACTTTGTACTTTCTCTCAAGAGGCTGTTTTAACTTTTCAGCAACTTGATGAGAGGGTTAATTCTTTTGATAATGTTGTTCAGTCTTTGAATTCTCAGGTTCCTCCACTTTTGGCAGCTCATACTGTTGCAGTTAAAAAGTTTTTGGTCCTATACTCCCAGGTGGAGGCCCTTGAGAATTCATTTCGTGCTTGCAACCTCAGGTTTCTTAATTTTCCCCATACTTCCCTTTTAGCTCCTGGAATACTTTTAGATAAGTATTTCAAAGAGGTTCTTAATATTCAAGAGCCGATTGTTGTTTCACAGGCTCATTATATCCTAGCTACTAGTAAAAATGTTAATCCTCAGGAAGGGGGGATGGATGAAATTGTGCCAGTTATTTTAAATCTAACTGCATTTTTAGAAGATTGTACTGACAATATTTCTACCCGTTCTACCTTAGTAGTTACCTTTCCCTCCATCGAGGTTAAGCAGCGGATACTTTGTGCTTTCTTTAAAAAGAAATCTGTCCCCTTTTGTGGACAGTCTCTTAACATTTTCCCTGATGTATCCCGCGAGACTCAGCTTCGTAGGAGGCAATTTTTGGCCCTCAAGCCCAAGGTGTTGGCCTTAGGGGCCACTTTTTTCCTTCGTTTTCCATGTAAATGCTTGATTGGGTTTGAGGGGGCCTCTTATGTTTTTATGGATATAACTCATCTTGAGAAATTTGTGATTGATCATTCAGGTGCAGGCTCTGGAGATAGGTCTGGTAATTAGATGGTAGGTTCTCCAATATTGTAGGCTTTATAGCCTGGTTTTCCGCATAAATTTAATTTTCTTTTTTAGTTAAATTTGGCAGCACCATTTGATGTAGACTATATATTGTATTATGTTTCCTATTACTTATGTATTTTGAATTATTCTTATTATTTTCCTTTTGTAACTTGGTGTATTATTCACGGAAAATGCTTAATAAAAAAAAAATATATATATATATGTTTTTCACTCAACGTGTAATCAAACTCTGGAATTTGTTACCGAAGGATGTAGTAAAGGCTGTTAGTGTAGCTGGTTTTAAAAAAGGTTTGGACAAGTTCCTGGAGGAAAGGTCTATAAACCATTATTAAGAAGGGACCCAGGATATCAGTGCTTGACCCAATACAAGCATTGTGGAACCTGTGTTTTTTGGGGAAACTGCTAGGTACGTATGACCTAGATTGGCCACTTGTGGAAACAGGATACTGGGCTTGATGGACCTTGGTCTGACACAGTATGGCATATCTTATGTTCTTATTTTCTTAATGCAAGAAATCTGTGCAGTCACATACATACAAACATCCAGAAGCACAATCAGCACCCAGCAGGAAAAGTGGACACACATACAAACAAAGCAAGCATGACAATGGCAAAGTTATAGTTAGGACACTGGTGTGCTGAGGTCAAATGGGACTTCCTGTTTCCCAGCATTCAGCGCACCAGCGTCATATACTACAATACAGTTGCCAAAGTGAAGAAAAAAGGCGCTCTTCAATTTGGCAGCTGTCAGAGGTGAGCTGGGGCCTCTCCAGCTCCCTCTAAAGCTGCCCTTGCCTACCGGTGCTGAATGCGGAATGTTGTTGGCGCGGGGCCCTGTGCGAACAACATTCTCGCACAATGGACGGGCCGGCACTGTGTGCCCATGTACTGTGCAAAATATAAAGATAAAACATGCAAATTCCAAAGACTGACATATTCCAATCACTAAATTAAAAATAAAATTCCTTTTTCTACTTTTGTTGACTGGCCATTTTATTTTCTAATCATGTTGATCTCAATCTCCGATTTGTGCTCTCCTCTATCTTCTCTTAACTCATTTTCTAGGGTCTCCCCCTCATCTGCCACTTCTCTCCCCTCCTGTCTTTTTCACATCCTTACATCACTGGTATTTATCTTTTCCTTTCAGCTTTCTTCCATTTATTTTTCTCTATCAGCTCAGATTTTACTCTTCCTTTTTACCATGCAGTCCTCAATCCCCACTCTTGTTACCGCATCTACCACTTTTCACCCCTTAACACAACCCTCTCATTCCACATCTGTCTCCTTTGTCATCCTCTTATTCCCCAGTCTTTAACTCTCACTTTTCTGTACTCCTCCCATCTCTAGCATCTATCCCCTTCTCTCATCCCCAATACAGTGTTTCTCCCCTCTCTCTCCCCCCACAAAGTAGCCTCAGCCCGTGTAGAATGCGCCTTCAGCCCAGGCAGCGGCACCCTACCACGTATCACATAAGCTGCACCGATGGCCTGTTTTAGCCAGCGGGCAATGGAAGCTTTGGAGGCCGCCTCCCCTTTCTGCGGACCTCCAAACAATGCAAACAAATGATATGATCTTCACAAGGAAGCCATTGCCTTCAGATACCTCTGGAGTACTCTGCACAAGTCTATCAGGTGCAGTTGCTGATCTTCCTCCGAGCACCCCTGAGCAGAAAATACTGGTACGGAAACCGCCTAATTCAGATAAAACCGTGATACAACCTTCAGCAGAAAGGATGATACTGGTTGCAAAACCCACCTTTTCTTTAAAGAAAACCATAAAGGGCTCCTTGCAGGAAAACACCTGAAGTTCCAAGATGCGACATGGGGAACAGATCACCACTAAAAAGACTGTTTTCAAAGTGAGATTTTGCAACAATGCTGCTTGAAAGGCTCTTCTGTGAGGGCAGTCAACACCAGGTTTACATCCCGCAGGGGGATCGTCTGGAGCCTTGTTGGACTTACCTGCTTGACTGCTCTGAGAAAGTGCAGCACATCCAGATGGGCGGAGAACATAAGAACAAAAGATATGCTATACTGGGTCAGACCAAGGTCCATCAAGCCCAATATCCTGTTTCCAACAGTGGCCAATCTAGGTCATAAGCACCTAGCAGTTTCCCCAAAAGACACAGGTTCCACAATGTTTGTATTAGGTCAAGCAGTGATATCCTGGGTCTCTTTTAATAATGGTTTATGGATCTTTCCTCCAGGAACTTGTCCAAACCTTTTTTAAACCCAGTCACACTAACAGCTTTTACTACATCCTCCAGTAACAAATTCCAAAGTTTGATTACACGTTGAGTGAAAAAATATTTTCTCTTATTAGTCTTAAAGAGGTTACCCTGTAGCTTCATTGCATGTCCCCTAGTCTTTCTACATACTGATGTAGTAAACAATCGATCTACGTTTACCCGTTCCACTCCATTCATTAAATTACAGACCTCTATCATATCTTCCCTCAACCGTCTCTTTTCCAGGTTGAAGACCCTAACCTTTTTAGCCTTTCTTCATAGGGATATCCTTCCATCCCCTTTACCATTTTGGTGGCTCTTCTCTGTACCTTTTCTAATAACGCTATATCCTTTTTAAGATACGGTGACCAGAATTGCACATAATATTCAAGGTGCAGTCGCACCATGGAATGATACAGGGGCATTATAATATCCTTTGTTTTATTTTCCATTCCTTTCCTTATGATACCTAGCATTCTATTTGTTCTCTTGACCGCTGCTGCACACTGGGCGGAGGGTTTTAACATGTTATCCATGATGACACCTAAATCTTTTTCCTGGATGGTGGTTTCTAATGTGGAACCTTGCATCATGTAACCATACTTGGAACATCTGATGGCCCTATTGGAGGCTCAAGTCACTGGGAGGGATAATGTTCAAGCAGGCTACCTCAGTTGGCACATGTTCGATCCCGAGGAATGGGAACTCAATGCAGTAGTTTTTTACAACATCATGATGAAGTGGGGGGCACTGGTCATGGATCTCATGGCCACCCTGACCAACACCAAGGCAGTACAGTTCTTCATCAGATGCAGAGAGCACATGTCCAAAGGGTTTGATGAACTGGCACAGCCATGGCCAGCAGAGGGACTTTTGTATGTCTTTCCACCTTGGGCGCTAATCAGATGTCTGCTACAGTGGATAGAGGTGCACAATGGGCCCGTGATTCTGATAGCACCAGATTGACCTCGTAGATTTGGCTGAACTCCTGATCAATTGCCCTTGGAGGCTTCCCAACAGGATCAATCTATTCGCACCCCATTGTATCTACTATTTCCCTTCTCTCCCTATTCCTCTCCCTGTATCCAAAATATATATCCCTCTTTCTTTCCCTTCCCTGTGTCCAGCATCTCCCTTCTGCTTCTCCCCACACCACATGTCTAACATTTCAGATCTTCCTCTTCTTATTCTCCCCTTCCAATGTTTCCTCCTCGTTCTCTCTCTCACTTTCTCCACCCTCTCTCTCTCTCCCCCCATGTCCACCTTCTCTTCTCTCTCCCCCCACCCTGTGTCCAGCATCTCACCTCTCTCTCCCTCCCTCTGTGCCTAGCATCTCCCATCTCTCCCTCCCCATGTACAGCATCACCCCTCTCTCTCTCTCTCTCTTCCTCCCCCATCCAGCATCTCACCTATCTCCCCTCCATGCTCTGTGTTTGCCTGCCACCCCCATATCCAGCATCTACCTTTTCTTCCCTATCACCCCTCCCCACCCTTGTCTGGATCTGCCCTCCATGCTCCCTTGCCCAGCATCTGCCCTTTCTTTCCGTCTCTGCCCTATGCCCAGAATCTACTCTTTTTCCCTAACTCCACCCATTTCCAACATCAACTCTTTCTCTTCCAATGCTCAGCATCTGCTCTCCATCCTCCTATGCCCCCCATGTCTAACATCTGCCCTTACCCTCATCCCATATCCACCATCTGTCCTCTATCTTCCCTAGCCTGTGGCTACCATTTGTCCTCTGCTCCCCCGATCTGTGGCTACCATCTGGCCTCTGCCCCTCAACCCATAGCCAGCATCCATCCCTCATTCCAATCCCATGTCCAGCATCTGACCTTGACCTCCACCTCCATGCCCACCTGCTAACATACAGCATCTCCTCTCTACCCCATCCCATATCCAACATCTACCTCAACCTCCTCCACCCCTACCCTGTGGCCACCGTCTACCTCTTCCATTCATGTCCTGCATCTGTCCCCACTCCCAACCCATGTCCAGCATCTACTCTCCCATCCCCCTCTATGTTCCCCCAATGTTGTGGCTTTAATGGAAGAGACTGACTTAGATTTAGTGGTGGTTACGGAGACCACAGAAAACCATGACTGAGATGTAATTATATCTGGCTATACTTTTTTCAGGAAAGATAGGGTAGGAAGAAGGGGAGGTGGAGTGGCACTATATGTAAAAAAACTAAACATTAAAGATATATAATTGCAGGACTTAAAAGGAAGAGAGGCACTGTGGGTTAAACTAGAAAGAGGGAAAGGGAAATCCATTTGCATTGGAGTTATATACAGATCCCCCTCACAGGACATAGATGTAGACAAAGATTGAATAGAAAACATACACAGTATTGCCATGAAAGGAGAAGTGCTACTGATAGGTGATTTAAATATGCCGGATGTGGATTGGAACATCCTTGTTACAGTGTCATCTTGAAGTATGAAGATTCTGGATTCTCTACATGGAGAACTATTCAGGCAACTGGTAACAGAACCCACATGTGATGTTTTGGGGCCATACTGGTCTTAGTGCTTACCAATGTGGAAAGTGTTTCTGATGTTATAGTGGGAGATCATCTCGCATCCAGTGATTACCAGATGCTCTGGTTCAGTATTAGTACTAGGGCTGATAAAATCCATTCAAAAGCAAGGTTCTTAGACTTCAGGAAAAATAACTTTGCCAAGATGGGACAATACCTCAAAGAGTCATTAGTGGGATAGGAACAGCTGGGGGATGTAGAAAAACAGTGGACAAAACTAAAAGGGGATATTTTAAGGGCAACAAACCTTTTTGTTATAAAGGTAAATAAATATAACAGGAAAAGGAGGCCACTATGGTTCTCAAAAGAAGTAGCTTAAAAGATGAAGAAAAAGAGGGAGACCTTCATGAAACACAAGAAAGAGGAAGACAGGCATCAATATTTGGAGAAACTTAGAGAAACTAGCAAAATAGTCAGGAAAGCAAAGGAACAAAAAGAAGAAGAAATACCCAATTCAATAAAATGCATGGATAAGACATTTTTCAGATATGTTAGTGAGAAGAGGAAGGGCAAAAGTGGTATTGTCAGACTGAAGGGTGCAAGGAAGAAATATGCAGAAACTGATGAGGATAAAGCAGAATTGCTTAACAAATATTTCTGTTCTGAGTTCACAGATGAAGGGCCAGGAGTAGGACCTCAGAAAACACCCACAAATAGGAACAGAAATGGCAGGGATCTGAAACGATTTTCTGAAGACTGTGTTTGTGAGGAACTAGCTAAAATAAAAGTAGATAAAGCCATGGGTCCAGATGGGATACATCCAAGAATACTGAGGAAACCTGGGGACGTTCTAGTGGTTCCACTCTCTCATCTTTTCAATGCCTCTTTGGGGTCATGAGTGGTACCAGAGGACTGGAAAAAAGGCGCATGTGGTCCATTTACACAAAAGCGGATGTAAGGATGACATTGGGAACTACAGGCCAGCCAGTCTAACCTCTGTGGTTAGAAAATTGTTGGAAAGGCTACTAAAAGAGAGAATAGTGATGTTTCTGGAGTCCAGTGCATTGCAGGATCCAAGGCAGCATGGATTCACCAGAGGCAGGTCTTGTCAGACAAATCTGATTGATTTATTTGACTGGGTGACCAGGGAGTTCAACCAAGACAGAACCCTAGATGTGGTATATTTAGACTTCGGCAAAGCCACACAGTTGACTTATAAACAAACTAAACACCCTAGGGATGGATCCTAAAGTTACTGATTAGGTTAGAAATTGGTTGAGTGGGAGGTAACAAAAGGTAGAGGAGCTCACTAAGGAAAAGGAGATTACCAGTGGTGTGTCACAGGGATCTGTCCTTGGTCCAATTCTTTTTAACATCTTTGTTAGTGACATTATGGAAGGACTGTCAGGTAAGGTTTGCTTGTTTGCAGGTGATACCAAAATCTGCAATAGTGTAGAAACCTAGGAAGGAGTAGATAACATGAGGAGAGATCTAGCTAAGCTTGAAGAATGGTCTAGAATTTGGCAACTGAAATTCAATGCTAAAAAATGCAGGGCCATGCATTTGGGCTGCAAAAATCCAAAGGAACGGTACAGTGTAGGTGGGAGGTACATCTCTCTACAAAAAAGGAGATCAAGACCTGGGCATAATTGTGTCTGATGGTCTTAAAGTAGCTCAACAGGTAGAAAAGGTGACTGTGAAAGCCAGAAGGATGCATGGGTGTATAGGGAGAGGAATGACCAAGAGGAAAAAGGAGGTGATATTGCTTTTGTATAAGGCCCTGGTGTGACCTCATTTGGAGTATTGTATGCAATTCTGGAGAATGCACCTTCAAAAGGATATAAGCAGTTTGGAGTCCATGCAGAGGGTGGCTACTAAAATGGTTAGTGGTCTTAATTATGTAGCATAAATACTTTAGAGGAAAGGCGGGATAGGGGCGATATGATAGAGACATTTAAATACCTCCAAGAGCAGACTAGATAGGTTATGTGTTTTTTTTTCTGCCGTCATGTTTCTGTTTATGTGTTTTTAAGTCCAGCATCTTTCCTCCAACTCCACACACCCCTTGCCACCATCCAGCATCTGCTCTCTACCCTCATCCTATATCCGCCAACTGTCCACCTCCCCAGCCCTACTGCGTGGTCACCATCTGCACCCCCCCACCCATGTCCAGCATCTATCCCCCACACAAACCCATGTCCAGCACCTACCCGCCTATCTCCCTCTATGCTCCCCATAGAGTGAAAGAAGGGAAATAGAAAACTGCTTAGGGATAAGAGAAAGAACAAAGGGGATGGACATCAGGATGGTGCTATGGCTGGTGAAAGAATGAGAAGAAGAAGAATGTGGGAACTAGAGATGTGAAACAAGTGCAAAATATGAAAATGGGAAGTGGGTGGAAAAGATGAACAGACAGAGTCAGTGCAACCCACTATGCAAACAGTGCACTTGCACAAGGTGGCAGTTCTGAGGGGGTGGCAAGGGTTTACAGTACTGAGATGGACAGAGAAGATCGCAAAACACCATCAACTTAAGAAACATTGTGTGCCATGCACCACCAGACTCTGCCTTTAACGGGGTTGAAGAAAAGAACCAGCACTGCCCCTTCATCATATCCAACATCTCCTTCTCTCATCTTTTCCCTCCCCATTCCCCAAGTGTTCTGGCATCTTTCCTAACCACCCTTCCCCACATGTTCCAATGTCTTCTCCTCTCTCCCTCCCAACATCTTCTCCTCCCCTGATGTCCTCTATCCCTTCAAATCTCTTGCTGTTGCGAGCCTCAGCTCCTTCCCCCTGGTGTGACAACATCAGTACAGAGATTAAAAGACAGCGTCCTGCAGACCCTTGCACTGAAGCGCTCTGTCGGTTCTGCCGATCCCACTCCCACTTACACACACTTCCTGCTGCCATAGGGGGTGGGACCACAGGAGGGGTATTGATCACATTGATTAAATGTTGGTATAGAGCTGAAATTCCATTTCCGTTTTTATGATAGAGGGTGGGACCGGCAGAGCACACAGAACACTTCAGCGAGAGGCTCCACAGGATGTTGTCATGGCAGGGGAAGGAGCTATGACTTGTAACTGCAAGAGAAGAGATGCTGGACCTCGTGGGGAGGGATGGTTAGAAAAGATTCTAGAACACTTGGGAGGGGGAGAGGGAAGAGGGATGAGAGAGGAAGATGCTTGATTATGATGGAGGAAGGAATAGTGAGAGTAATATATCTGAGTAGAGAGAGCTGCCACTTACACTGCTTGTTTTATGCTTCCCTTCTCTCAGCCAGCAGCTTCTAGGTTCACCAGAAGTGTGCTTTACATCCTTCTCCTCCTCCCCCAACTAGTAAGACCCAGCTCCTCCAGATCCTGATGCCTCTCCTTTTCCTGTTGATCTAAACCGGGTGGGGGGGGGTGGGGGGGAAGGAGAACAGAGGTGTAGATGGCAGGAGTAGCTATGCAGTTTGAAGCCACTGATTTTTGGCACAGCCCTCCTCCTGGGATGAGAAAGAAGGAACTTGATGGAGTGGGACCCAGAGAAGAACAACTTTCTGCTTTCAAGTTAAGGTAGATAAAAATGAGAATTTAGGGATTTGGGGGAGTAGTGGATGAAGATTCACGGATTAGGGCAGAGAGAGTAGACACTAGATTGGGTCAAGGTTTAGAGTGGGAAGCATGATGTAAGAACCTATGGACTAGGGACTGAGTGGGGATTTATGAGAATGGGAACTCAGGGACTGGAAGATGGAGCAGACACTCAGGGATGGAAAAAATAGCAAAGTCGTATATATTGGATGGGGGCATGTGTGAACAAGGACTCGATTAGTGAGAGCAGAGCAGAACAGAAGGGATTCAGTGATGATATAGGGTCTATAAGTGGGGAGTGTAAGATAAGGTTGGAAATGTGAGATAGAGAAAAGAGACTTAAGATGCAAAAGTGCTGGTAAAGGAGGAAGACAGCGAAAGTTTAGGAAAGGAAGAGAAAATGGAACTGGAAAGTCTTAAGTAGGGAAGAAGAGAAAAGGAGGAGACTGAGGACTGGGAAGACTACGGAATCTAACTACAAGTAAATAGAAAGAGAAAAATGAGATGGAATTGAAAGATCACCATCAGGGGGAGGTAGGGAAGACATGAGACAAAAATTGGAAAATTGAAAGGAGATCCTGGAAAAGTCAGAAGACGAAGAAGAAGAAAACAGAGAGAGTCTGGGGCCAGTGTAGTTTGAAAGATAAATTGTCTACAGCAAAGATAGTAAAAAACATTTGATTTTCCAGTTTGATTGGAAAATGTCATTTTTGGAAACCAGAAAAGAATGGGGATGGTGTTGCAAAAGAGATGAGTAACAGAAAAGAGTTGGGTCTGTGATAGGATGAGAAGCAGGCCAAAATCAGTTTGGGGAAGAAACAGGTAATGGGAGACAAGGTAGGGGAAGGTAAGAGAAGAGAAGGGCTTGAGGCCAGGGGAGAGGATGAGAAACATAAAGATTCAGTCTGGTGAGATGATGAGGTCAGGAAAGTAAATAAGGTTTGGGAAGGAGGTAAGCACAGAGGTCTGAGGAGTGGGTAAACATGAGAGACAAAGACTGGACACTGAAAGGGGACACTGAAAGAGGCTGCCCACTCTCCTATACCTGTAATCTGTGTCTGCTGTTGTCTGTAGCCAACGCTAGCTCTGCTCGCCTTTAAGGTACCTCCGTTTGTTACTGCCTGTTATTCCTTGCCATTCTGCTGCTCCTGCCCAAACCAGAAGTGACGTGGCCGTGTTTCCTCAAGGTGATCCTGGAAGATAAATTTCAGCTTCCAGAGGCATTCTGCATTGCAGGCATGCACTGAAGGCGCTCGCCCAAGGAGCAAGCACTCCTTCGGCAAGCTCCGTGGGGCGATTCCGGGGGCACAAGCTTGCAACCTTCCTCTACTACCTCTCCTCCTCATGTGTTCAGGTCCTTTACCACTCACACCACTGATCCAGATACAACTTCTCTCACAGCATTCTGCCATCCATTAGCCACCCTTTGTCTTCTTCTCAGCCTTTCCATGACCACCATCTCTAGATGTGGTATATTTAGATTTCAGTAAAGCCTTTGACACTGTTCCTCACAGGCGACTTATAAACAAACTGAGCGCCCTAGGGATGGACCCTAAAGTTACTGGTTGGGTTAGAAATTGGTTGGGTGGGAGGCGACAAAGAGTACAAGTAAATAGAGCTCACTCTGAGGAGAAGGATGTTACCAGTGGTGTGCCCCAGGGATCTGTCCTTGGTCCGATTCTTTTTAACATCTTTGTTAGTGATATAGCGGAAGGGCTGTCGGGTAAGGTTTGCCTCTTTGCGGATGATACCAAAATCTGCAATAGAGTAGACACCCAGGAAGGTGTAGATAACATGAGGAGGGATCTAGCTAAGCTTGAAGAATGGTCTAGAATTTGGCAGCTGGGATTTAATGTTAAAAAATGTAAGGTCATGCATTTGGGCTGCAGCAATCCAAGGGAGCAATACAGTATAGGAGGTGAAGTACTTTTGTCCACTAAAGAAGAGCGGGACCTAGGCGTGGTTGTGTCTGATGATCTTAAAGTAGCTAAACAGGTAGAAAAGGTGACGGCAAAAGCTAGAAGGATGCTTGGGTGCATACGGAGAGGAATGGCTAGCAGAAAAAAGGAGGTGATAATGCCTCTGTATAAGTCTTTGGTGCGACCTCATTTGGAGTATGGTGTGCAATTCTGGAGACCGCACCTTCAAAAGGATGTGAACAGGATGGAGTCGGTGCAGAGGGTTGCTACTAAAATGATTAATGGGCTTCATTATAAAGCATATGAGGACAGACTTAAGGATCTTAATATGTACACCTTAGAGGAAAGGCGGGATAGAGGTGATATGATTGAGATGTTTAAATACCTCCGTGGCATAAATGTTCAGGGAGAGAGCCTCTTTCAATTGAAAGCAAGTTCTGCTCCGAGGGGACATGGGATGAGGGTGAAGGGAGATAGATTCAGGAGTGATATGTGGAAATATTTCTTTACGGAAAGAGTAGTGGATCCGTGGAATAGTCTCCCAGTGGAGGTGGTAGAGATGAGGACAGTAACTGAATTCAAAAAAGCATGGGACCAACACAGAGGATCTCTAAAGGTAAAAAGTGGACTGTTGTAGTTGTTATGGAAGGACAGACTAGATGGGCCTTGTGGTCTTTTTCTGTCATCATGTTTCTATGTTTCTATCCCCCCCCCCCCCCCGTATTTTCAGGCCCTTTTTCAAGGAACCCCTCTAATCTCATGCCCTGCCAGTCCTCTGCTTCTTCCCTACCACAAGGTCACCCTCTGCCCCCTTCAATGCTGCCCCTGCACTTGGCTCTTTTAAATTGCAGATCACTTCAATCAAAGTCTGTTCTCATCTATGAAACCACAATTACAAGTCGTTCACTATAACACTTCAAGAATTGGAGTACTGCCAAACTCCTTCCTGTTTATTATAATACAGGCACGTTTAGATATAATCTCGAAGGTCTCAGACTTATATTGGCACTGCTTTTCAAACTAACATCTCTTTTCTGTGCTGTGCCTTATAGCATCAATGACCTTCGGTGCATAATCACTGTGGCGGAGCTGATGCACTAACAGCTAGTGCTATGACTTACACCGGTAACCAGGTTTATTATTTCCTTGGACCCGAATTTTCACAAAACATATGCAGTCAATAAAAACATTATGCAAACTATACACGTAGCTGTAGGCTATTTATCGCCTAGCTCCCTTCCTTTTTGTAGGAGTTAAGGACGGGTTTAAGGACTAATTTGGCTTACTTAATTTGGCTCACTTTGATAATGATGTTGAAAGTTATGATCCTATCCCAAAGAGCTGACTAACTTCTAAATGGCACAGAAGAACTGCATGTGGGCTGTGATTGACAACATGTATAATCCCTGCTGAAACATGTAGGATACCAGACTCTGGACAGGAGTGTGCAGAGAATGGACTTACAGAATGGAGCAGATGCCAGCCTAATATAAGGTTGATGAAAAAGTTTGCAGAGCCTTGAAGATTCTAACTTGTGCTTGAAGCGAAAAGAAAATCACCCAAGCAAAACTACAGTGAAACAAAGAAGAAGATGCAGGGCGGGGACCGAGCAGCCCAGCAGGGAACGGCCTACAGCACATTTAGTTATATGATACTGAGTGAAGGGCCTCAAGACAGAAACAAAGACAGAAACCTGATAATGGGGAGGGGTCTCAGGGTAGAGTCTGCAAATATATGCAGAATGTTCTGGAACTATTTGCTGCAGAGGAGTATATAACAGAGGTAACGGCCGAGTGTGGGCGGGACAGCCTTCTCTTTCACTATTATTCAGAGCCAGAGAACTCTGTCCTCATCAGGCAGACTGTTTATAGCTTTGCTTGTAACTTTCTTACTATTTGTTTTTGCCCAAATAAATTATTTTATTATGGAATAAGCAGAGTGTCGCCTGATTGATTATTGTATCCACCCCAGGGGAGATTTGTCCGAGCACCCTGGCGGACATTTTATGTGTCGATCCCGACGCCTCCCCAGGTACTGCTCGTGCGTTTCATGACTTCAGCTTCCTCAGGGGATCTTACATTAATGTGCGTCAATGCTGCCCGCGTCCTAGAATTATCAATTCCCCTACGAACTGCATATCCAAAGCAGATTTTTCTCTCCGTTGGGGTAAGAAATGCCGCGTCATCTATGACCTTATGCTGCAATACTCTCTTGACTTTCTATTCCCAACCGAGACATGGCTCCATGACGGTGAGGAGCTGCTGTCTCCCCACAGGGTTCTCTGCTTTCTCCACCCCCCACCGGGGCCACAGTGGTGGGGGGTAGCAGTTCTTTTTCTCTCTACCTTCTCTGTCCATGAAGTGTCCTCTCCTGCACTTCATTACCCTGAATCTTTCTTGCTTCTCATTGATTCCACACCCCTTCTCCACTTCCTCCTTATTTACTCTCCTCCCTCCCTACAACCATATATACGGGACTCCTCCTCCTCACCTTGTCTGAGGCATCCCTTCTACATCCCCACATCATAATCTTGTGTGAATTCAATATACATCTAGACTCTCCTTCTAAACCTTGTGATATCGCTTTCTTCATTCTCCTGGCCAACTTATCCTTGCATCAGCACGTCCTCTCCCCACCCACTCTGCTGGTCACACTCTCAATCTGGTTATCACCCCTTCTGATTCCCTTTTTGCACCTTCTACTCTGTTGACTTTTCCAGTTCTCTGGTCAGATCATGTTTGCCTTCTTTTCTCCACACATCTCTCTTCCCCCCATCCTCCCCTGGGAATCTCCCTGGTTCTTCCATGCTGTCATTCCACATCAAACCTAATACCCTTCAGCTGTTCCGCCCTTCTGATAAACTTTTCACCTCAGATTTTCTCTCCCTCCCCTCAGATCTCCAGGCCCAGACTTGAAATTCCACACTGGTTATCACTCTCGACAAACTTGCTCCTCTACGTTCTCTTACCCATTCCCCCCAGATAAATCGTCACTCATGGCCCCACCCTGGTCTCCTACTATACTGCACCTATCTCTGCCGTGCCAAGCATCTGTGGCGCAAGTACCCTTCTTAGGATTCCTTAGCCCACTTTTGTCACTATCACTATCACTACCATTCTCTACTCCACACAGTTAAGCAATCCTACTATTCAAATCTCATCTCATCGTCCTCCAATTCTTCCTGCCAACTCTATTCCATCCTTTACTCTGTCAGCTTCCCACTCTTCCTCCTCTTTGCCCTTCCCCTACCATTTGCTCATCCAGATCCTGCTCTCCAGGCCAGCTTCTTCCATGATAAGGTTCAAGCCCTCGGCCTAACTTTCCCAGCCTGCCCTCCCCCACTTTTTCCTTCCATCCCTGATTCCCCTCCTCCTCCTACCTGTGTCACCGCTACAGATGGCCCCTCCCTCTCTTTGGTCCTCCTTTCATCCTATAACCTCTACTGAACTAACTAAAGCCCTCGCCACCTCTCATAAGACTACTTACCAGTCAGATCCTATCCTCTCCCACTGGTTATGTGAACCCTCCCTGGCCCTCACTCCACTCCTACTGAATATTTTTAACATCAGCCTCTCCTTCTTCATGGAAACACGCCCTGATCTGCCCAATTCTTAAAAATCCCTCACTGGATCCTTCTGTCCCTGCACACTGGCACCGTGCGGCGTTTTTCACCAGTTATGTTTGATTGCAAAGTAAGAGTGGAAATAATGGATAGTGAACGTGGGCAGCATTTTGATGTTTCAGACAAGAGAAGTTAACGTGGGAGTTTGGCTAGTGAAATATTACCCCTGAAGAACCGTGAGGAGAAACGCGATGACAGTGTCTATGAACTGCGTTGGGTGATCAACAAGTTTGCACCATATAAAATTGGAAGCTGTTGTTTGAAAGAGTTGCAAACTTGCATTACATGAGAGTTTTAGCCAATCTGATTTAACCACACTTATTTAATCATAAGTTTTGGACATTAAGGTTTTTTAGTGATTAAGAGAAAAGAGGATTAAGTGAAGCTGGAGAAGTAGCTTCGTGTGGGCAAAAGAAATGGGATCTATGCACTAAGTCACTTTAAATGTATGAATCAGGTCACTGATGTTATTTTGGGAATACTACTGGTCATTTTTGGCCACATTTTCCCCTGAGCTGAGACCTGTATATTAGTTATAAGAGTGTATAGATACATGCTGCAGCACTAACTTGAAGTGGAAGATTAATTTCTTAAACAAGACCGGAGATATATTTGGAGTGTAGATTGTTGGACTATTTAATTATTATGCAGATGACATCATTTTCCTACACCACACTAGTCCCATTGCTCCAGAAATCATCTCCCTCAACACCTATCTTTCATGTATTGATTCATGGATGTCCTACAATTTCCTCCACATCAATCTCACGAAGACCCTAGCCATTTGGTTCACTTTCGGTATTCCCCATCCTTATCCCCTGCACTTTCTTCTTCTCTCATTCCTCTGGTTCCCACCCTGTGCTACCTCAGCATTACCCTAGACTCTGCACTATTTTTTCACAAGCATCTGTTATACATCATTCCTTCTGTTCCCTACAACAGATCCGTGTTGTCCGGCCTTTTCTTTCTACCTTCTCTCAGGAGTGGCTCTACCATGAGGCCACCTGAGGCAGTTATCTCAGGTGGCAGTTTGCAGGGGGCGGTACTCCAACAGCAGTGACACTCTGGGAAGGCAGAAGCAGGCCAAAGGCGGCAAAATCTAAAATTAAAACAGAGCCGGAGTGCTGCCGCCAGATGAATCAGCATGATCACTTGCAGGGCTCCTGCAAGCTGACTTCACTCTCCCATTGAACCATCCTCCTCTTCACGGTCCCCCCAACAGACACAGGTTCCTGCAAGTGATCGGGCAGTCCTGAGAAAAAAGAAGTGGTGGGAAGGCAGTAGCAAGCCAGAGGCGGCAAAATCTAAAATAAAAAGAGCCGCCGTGCCACCGCCGGACGAATCAGCCTGAAGGCCTGCAGGAACATCCTGATAGCAGGAAGAGAGGTGTAGGAGGAGGGAGGGGGGACAAGAGGACAGGTGCAGGACAACGGGTGGGCAGACAGGGGGACAAATGCTGGACAATGGGAGGGATAGGAGGACAAATGCTAGATAATGGGAGGGAGATAGGAGGACAAATTCTGAACAACAGGGGAGGGGGCAGAAAGACAAATGCTGGAGGGGAGAAGCAGGGAGTCTAATGTTGGATGGAGGGGAAGTAGGGAGACATGCTGGACAAGTGTAGGAGATGGAAGGACAAATGCTGGACAATGAGGGGGGGGGAGACAGAAGGACAAATGCTGGAGGAGGGAAGCAGGGAGTCTAATGTTGGATGGAGTTTGTATGAAGGGATCTGTACTGTAGTAATTTGACTTGTTTAGCTTTTCAATAGGTGTATGGATGTTCTAGAGCCTGCTACAGTATTTATAGTGCTGTTTTTATCTGGGTAGGCCCCTTGTTGTATGAGTTTTGGAAGTTTATGCTGGTGTGATATGTTTGATTTGGCCTTGCAGATCATCGATGACTTTTGTAGGGTTTTGTATTAGTACACAATATGCCTAGTACTGGAGAATGTTTATGTTAATGAAATGATCAGGATCAGAATCAGAATGTTTTTAATATATTGAATTCTGTGGGTGAATGTCCTACCTCTTCTCTGCACACATTGTCCAGGGAAAGGTTTCTGTGGATGCAGAATATATATTCAAAAAGAAAGAGAACTATAAAGCAGTTTATAACAAAATAAAATGAGTTATAATTTTATAATTTGGTAATATAAACTGTGCTATGATTCTCACTTTTTCTTTTAGTTCCTTGGCGTATGAGCATCTTGCATTTCCTGTTTTTACAGAGGGTGGGAAGTGCTGTGTTGGGGCGCCAAGTCACTCATATTATGTGGAAGTGGGAGGTGCTACATGGTGCTGTTGAGTCCCTCTTTTTTGACATATTTAGCAGTATGTTTCCTAAGCTTTGTGCTAGTAACATATGAACCTAAGAACATAAGAAATGCCATACTGTGTCAGACCAAGGTCCATCAAGCTCAATATCCTGTTTCCAATCCAGGCCAATCCAGGTGACAAGTACTGTAGGCTCCCAAAAAGGTATACAGGTTTCACAATACCTCTCTTGGGACAAGCAGTGGATTTCATGGGTCCTTTTTAATAACAGTTTATGCACCATTCCTCCAGCAATTTGTCCAAATCTTTTATAAAACTCAACTATATTAACAGCTTTTATTATGATCCTCTGGTAACTAAGTCCAGAGTTTGATTATGCAGCAAAATATGACCTTGAGAATATACCACTGGAATTTAAAGACTGCCTGCAAAATTGATTTTCTGCTTCAGATACAAATGACAGAGCTCCTGAAGAGTTATGGAATGACATCAAGAAGGTTGTGTTGGAAGAAAGCGAGAAGTCTCTACAAAAGGTGAAAAAGCAAAAACGGACAAAATGGATGACGGAAGAAACTCTGAAAATTGCCCAGAAACGCAGAGAAGCTAAAGCCAGAGGAGAAAGAAAGACAATCACAGAACTCAAAAGAGATTTCCAACGTGCAGCAAGACAGGACAAGGAAAAGTACTACAATGACACTTGCAAGGAAATAGAAGCAGAAACTATTAGAGGAAGAACAAGATTGGCTTTCCTAAAGCTACAAAGGTTAAAGAAAAAGTTCCAGCTTCGAATTGGAATGTTACAAGATGCTCAAGGTTCTATGTTGAATGATGCTGAGAAGATCAAGAAAAGGTGGAAGGAATATACAGAGTTTTTATTTGATAAAGATCAAGTGGACCAACAGCCGTTTCAACCTGTACCTTATGATCGGGAACCATTGGTGATGACAGAAGAAGTTAAAGCAGCATTGAAAGCCTTATCAAAGAACAAAGTACCAGGCATTGATAGCATTCCCATAGAAGTATTGCAGCAATCTGATGCAGCTGTTACCGTACTCACAAGGCTCTGCCAAGAAATATGAAAGACAACATCATGGCCAACTGACTGGAAAAGATCTGTGTTTATACCAATACTAAAGAAAGGTGATCCAGCTGACTGTGGAAATTATCGCACAATCGCTCTGATCCCACATGCCAGCAAGATTCTACTGAAGATTATTCAAAAGAGACTACAACCATACCTGGAACAAGAACTACCTGAAGTGCAAGCAGGGTTCAGGAAAGGGCGAGGAACGAGAGACATCATTGCGGATGTGAGATGGATCCTTGAAAAGACTAAAGAATACCAAAAGGATATCTATTTGTGCTTTATCGACTATAGCAAGGCTTTTGACTGTGTAAACCATGAGAAACTCTGGGCCACATTAAGAAGCATGGGTATACCAGAACACCTGATCGTTCTCTTGTGCAGTCTGTACATTGATCAAGAAGCAACAGTTCGAACGGAACAAGGAGAAACAGAATGGTTTAAAATAAGCAAAGGTGTAAGACAAGGCTGCATACTTTCCCTCTACCTGTTTAATTTATATGCAGAACAAATCATCAGAGAAGCAGGATTGTATGAAGACAACAGAGGTGTGAAGATTGGTGGAAGACTCATCAACAACCTTCGCTATGCTGATGATACCACATTACTGGCTGAAAGTGGAGATGATCTGAAACATTTGCTTCTCACAATCAAAGAACATAGTCTCAAAATGGGCCTGCACCTTAATGTAAAGAAGACAAAGATCATGACAACTGGCATAATCAACAGGTTCATCGTTGAAGGAGAAGAAATTGAAATTTTGAACAACTTTAACCTACTTGGATCAACTATCAATAAAGAAGCAACAAGCAGTCAAGAAATCAGACGATGCATTGCTCTTGGCAGAATGGCTATGAAAGACCTAGATAAGATTCTCAAGAGCAGAGATGCCTCTCTCCATACAAAGATTCGACTTGTTCAAGCCATGGTATTTTCAATAACATCATATGGATGTGAAAGCTGGATAGTGAAAAAGACAGATAGGAAGATAATTGATGCCTTTGAATTATGGTGCTGGTGGCGAATACTCTGTATACCATGGACTGCCCGAAGAACAAACCAGTAGGTACTAGAGGAGATCAAACCTAAGCTTTCTTTAGAAGCTCAGATGACAAGACATCGACTTTCATACTTTGGACACATCATGCGAAGAGAGAGATCATTAGAAAAAGACATTATGCTTGGCAAGATAGAAGGTCAGCGCAAAAGAGGAAGGCCAGCAATGAGATGGATCGATACAATAACAGCAGCTATGGGTACCAGTCTGTCAACAATGAGCCGCCTGACTGAAGACCGAACACAATTTAGGATAGCTATCCAGAGGGTCGCCATGAGTCGACTCCGACTCTACGGCACTTAACAACAACAGACTAACTGCTGGGAGGCAATTACATACCCCTGCATTTATTGCATTTCAGCATGGAAAAACGGCTGCCAGTGCAACTAAGACCAACACTGAGGTAACACTGAGGTATCATTAGTTGCACTCATGTTACTTGTGCTGAGCCATTATGTTAGTTTCTGCCAACAATACAGATGCCTGTGTATGTGAGAGTTAATTTTCTTCCCTCACTCTGCAGTAAAGTATAATTTTGGGAAAGAATCCTGTAAACCTAATAGTAATGGGGTAAAAATGTTTTGTCTACATATGTCTGTTTTTAATTTGTATTGATACATTCCCTACTTGGTGAAGATCTATCTCTGTTCTGCATGTGTGACAGAGGTTGTGTGTTCTGTTAGCATGGAGTTTCTATGTAGGGATCTGTAGTAATTAGGCTTGCTCCATTTTCTGAATAGGAATATGGATGTTCTAGGGTCCACAGCAGTATTTATGGTGCTGCCCTTTTCTGGGTACTCTCCGTGTTGTGTGAGTTTTGCAAGTTAGTATTGTTATGGAATGGTAGATTTGCTCTATGGGTCCTGTATTTTGGCTTCTTGGTGTAGTCAACTGTAGGGTGCTGGCTGGGAGGATACTGGAATATGAATTGCACTCTTTATGCTGCCAGACTGAAATTTAAAATATTTTGTAAGTTCAGATTCAGCAAAATTTCAAATTTTAAGGCAACATCTCAGTTTAATTTTGCTTTGTGGCCTAATAGTGTCATCACTGCTGAGTTCCAGACTTTTACAGCTTTGGAGTTTGTACATAGGGATCTGTACTGTAGTAATTTGAATTGTTCAGCTTTTCAAATAGATGCTGGCTGTTCCAGGGCCCACTACAGTATTTACAGTGATGCTTTTTTTGGGTAGGCTCCTTATGTGAGTTTTGGAAGTTGGTGCTGATATGGTATGGAGATTTGCTCTATAGATCATCACTGACTTTTGTAGGGTTTTGTATTTTATTTAAAAGGTTTTTTTTAAACTGCTTTTATCATTTTTATTCAAAGCAGTTTACATTGTAACTTAAACTTGGTAATGTACATTAAACAGGGACATTAATATATTGGATTCTTCTTAGGCAATGGAGGGTTAAGTGGCTTGCCAAAGGCCATAAGGAGTGATAGTGGTAATTCAACCCTGGTCTCTTCGGGCCTGATATTCAACTCTGCTGATTTTGGAAGGGCTATGAGCCTCATCGGCACATAGCCCTCCCCACTGACCCCTAAACTGGATATTCAATGTTGTGGCGATGGCACTGAATAGCCGGTGATCACCGCAAAAGCCAGAAGCTGACAGTGCTAACTGGGCAGCAGCGATATTGGATGCTACCCTGTTATTGATCTGCGCCTTAAAGATAGGCAAGGGTTTTCCTCGCTTATCTTTAAGGCGCATTTCGCTAACTGGGCAGCATCCAATATCGCTGCTGCTTGGTTAGCACCATTTCCACCCCGGAACACCCCTAAAATGCCCTGATGCTAACTGGATAGCATCGGGGCATGTAGGAGACTTAGGAGGGGATGTCCAATGGCACTAACCACGTAAGTGCCATTGAATATCCCCAACATAGGCATCTACATGGTTTACTGGGCTGTAAACTGTATAGATGCCTTGAGCCCTTGGTTCCAAAGCCAGAGCCCTAACCATTAGGCTGTTCCTCCATTCCTATTAGTTCACAATATACCTAGTACAGGAGAATATTTGTTAGTGAGATGGCCAGAATTAAGGTTTGTTTTTGTTTTTTAAAATTAGATATTGAGTTTTGTGGGTGGATGTTCTAATTCTGCCCTGCACCCATTGTTGAGGGAGGGGTTCTATGAATGCAAAATATATGTTCAAAAAGAAAAAGCAATAATCATAGCACAGTTTATAACAACAATAAAAATGAGTTATAATTTGGTGTTATAAACTATGCAGTGGTTCTCACTCTTTCTTTTAGTTCCTTGGTGTGCAAACATCTTTTTATTTTCTCCACATTATCTAATTTACTTTTTGATTTGGTTCAGTCCCTGGCTGCAGTTTTGAGAAAGCCTCCTCTCCCCAGCTCTGGAGGGGTGGGGGGCACCATCTCATACCTCGCCTCAGGCAGCACTGCCTTGAGCTGCCCCTTCCTCCTCTCTGATTACATTGCTGCTCTCCCTTGGAATGACCCAGTTAGACTATTGCAATGTCACCCTCACTGACCTTCCCTAATACCAACTCCATAGACTACAAAACACAGCAGCCCATATCATTACATATGCCACTCGATCAGACCATATCATACCATTACTCACACACCTCCACTGGCTTCCTGTTGTCTTCTGAATACAATACAGGATCCTGACCTTCATCCATAAAGAAATCCACAACAGTACCCCATAATACCTTTCCAATCTTGTCCACTTTCACTTTCACACCCCTCACTGCTCACTCCGGCTCATCGATTCCAATGGTATGTTCCTCCTATCCCCCTCGCAAGCACACTTGGAGTCCACCCGTAATTCTGCTTTCTTTTTTCTTAGCCCCAAATTATGGAACTCCCTCCCTCTGAACCTTTGTCTGGAACCTTCCTTCAATAAATTCAAATCAATTTTAAAAACTCACATTTTCAGTACTGCCTTTGATCTCCCTTCCTCTCAGGCCCTCCCCCCACTACATTGATGTCTCTCTGACTCTCTCCCACCCCTGCCATCTTTTCTATGCAACGTGTTCACTTTACTATCCCTTTTAACATAGTAACATAGTGACATAGTAAATGACGGCAGTTAAAGACCAGCATGGTCCATCCAGTCTGCCCAGCAACACGGCAAGAGTAGGTGCACCTGTCACTCTGTGCAGGCCACCCCTCCCCATGTCTCTGTCTAGGGATGGACCCACCACTCCATGTAGGACACCCCTATTTGTTGAGAAGTTAGATGATTCAGTTTATTTTGTTTTTATCCTGTTTCTGTAAAGGGATCCACTGTGCTTGTCCCATGCTGTTTTGAATTCTATCACCATATTTGCCCCCACTACTTCCATCAGGAGAGTATTCCAAGCATCCACCACTCTTTCAGTGAAAAAATATTTCCTGACATTGCCTTTCAATTTTCCACTTTTTCAGCTTCATTTATGGCATTCTATTTCCTCTTTCCAGCAGTATGATTTGATGTATTGTGAACTGCTCAGATGCCTGTGTGTTGAGTGGTATATTAATAGCCTGAATAAAGATAAAGATACAGACAAGAGAAATGGAGAAACAGGATGATGGGCTGAGACTGGAGATGGAAAGCAAATTGTTAGGTTTGCGATATGAAAAGAGGGAGACAGAGGAAAAAGGGAAGAGGTGAAATCTACCTATGACTGAACAGAGGCAGAAAAGAGATTGGGCCCGATATTGAATTGGGCAAGCTATGTGCCACTATGGCACATAGCCCTGTCCACTGACCCTTAACCCCAGATATTCAATGCTGCAGCGATGGCATTGAATACCCAGGGTCACCACACATGCCTCAGAGCCACTGAAGCTAACCAGGTAGCAGCAATATTGCACAGCTACCCGGTTAGCTTCTGCAGGTAAAACTAGACCAGATTTTGCTACGCCTGATTTTACCTGCCGATTGTTATACAGGAAGTGGTGCAATATCGATACTACCCAATTATCAACAGTCTCTGCCTCTGCTCTGTCCCAGAATGCCCCCCCTACATGTCCCTAACTGTATAGCATCAGGGCATGTAGCGGGGTTAGAAGGGGATATTCAATGGCACTAACCATGTAAGTGTCGTTGAATATCCCGATTTAAGGCATTTACACAGTTTACTGGGTTGTAAACCATATAAATGCCTTTCGAATATCAGAGCCATTGATTTTAGAAACAGATGCAATGCATGCCTTTGAGTCATTGCAGACTCCTGGTGACGCAGCAATCCCTGGGTATTTTTGGCAAGGTATGACCAGAAGTAGATTGGCATGCCTTTCTTCCAAGACAAGGGAGGGTAAAGGGACTTGCCCATGACCACAAGGAGTATCTGTGGGAACTGAATGCTGGTCTCTTGGTCATCAGGCTGCTGCTCTAAGCACTATGCTTCTCCTCCACTCTTTGGAGACACATATAGGGTAGTAAGTAAAGCAGAGAGGAGGAAAAGGAAATGGGACATGGAAAGGAAAAGGAGTTAGAAGACAGACAAGAGGAAGGTGAGGTGGAGACCAACACAATTAGAAGAAATGCCAAGAAAGGTTGAAAAAAACATTCTGTTTTCAATTTAATGACTTAAATATGTCAGTTTTGGAAATGTGCGTCTCTCATATCTTTGTACTTTGCTCAGTACAGGAGAAAATGCATTTCTGCTTATCTTGCTCATGGGTTGCACTGCTTGTAGTCTAACATCTTGGTTTGTAGCTTAAATTTTGGCTATATATTTCTGTTTGTGATAATTTATTCTGCATTCAGTGTGAGTCTGTGTTCACATATGACTGAGACATTCTGCAAGCATGTAGGTTGTATGCCTGGACTTGAATCAGTCCAACTTGTTTTGTGTCCCAGGTGGAGGTGTATTGGTGCTCTAGGGCCCATAAGAATATTTGTTGTGCTGTCCTTTCATAAGTAGGGTCCTTGCTATGTGATTGCTGATATTGGTGCTGTTATGATATGGCAGGTTTATTATAGACTCTTAGGGGTATGTTTACTAAACCGCGCACATGTGCGTGGCGCACAATAGCGTACGCTAATGATGCACTTAAGTGCTCTTAAGTGCCGCGCACGCGTGCGCATCACATTAATGGGCCGGCGCACGTGTGCGGGGCGCTGATGTGCGATAGAGGCGGGGAAAGGCTTGCGGAGGGCGGAGGAAGGCCCCCGAGGGGCGGAGGGACGGGGTCAATGGGTGGAGAGTGGGAGGGGAGAGGCTCCCCGCACAGGAGCGGGGCTGAATTTCGGCAAAAAAAATACCGCGAGTGAAACACTCGCGTTAGAGCCGATTTAAAGGGAAGAGAAACCATTTCCGTCAGCAATGTACAGCAAAACCGGGGAAACCTGCAAAACGTGAGCAGTGTGATATATGTGCACAGAACAAAATAGCAAATATAAATTGAAAATGACCACAACAAATTCCAAATAAATTATAATCCAGCTGGGCAACAGTGATATTTATGGGCAACCATAAAAAACACTCCCAGGAAAGCTCCAAAAAAAGGAAATGATTTTTGGAAGGGTCTACGCTCTGTAGACACGTTAGAAAAGCACTGCATTTTAATGGAGCTTTCCTGGGAGTGTTTGTCATGTTGCCCATTGATATCACTGTTGCCCAGCTTGGTTGTGGTTTTTTACCCTTTTTCGGAAGTCATTTGTGAGGTTTAATTGCACCTTTGTCCCCATACAAGGTAAACGAGCCCACAGTAACATTGTGCAGAGCAGGGTGTCTGACTGATGCGGCCAGGTTACCTATCTCCAGAGACCACACTGTCTCTGTGGCCACAGTGTGGTGCAGCAGACACAGCCAGTGCCTGTAGGACCAGAAAGTCACAGGTTCAAATCCCAGCTGGGGCTCCTGCCAACCCAGTCCCCATAGTTTTACCCACCACTAAACAGTGATAGTACAGACACTCCTTTATGGCAGAGAACATAAGCATGGTTCCAACACCTATATTTTACCCTACACCGTACACAACCATAACAATGGGCATTACCTACAGCCGAGTCCCCCAAATTCAGTCCTGGAGTGCCACAACTCAATCAGGTCATATGCTTTTTCCCAGATAGGGACATGTCTGCATGTTGGCGGAAGGGTACAGGTGGTGGAGGGGGCAGTGGCTGCAAACCACAGCATACAGTGGCCTAGGCCTGTTCAGGCTGGCACCGTCCACCGCAACAGACAGGCTCTGTTGGATGTACAGTCATGGACTCCCCAGGGAACATAGCATATCAGTGGCAACACAGTGGTGCAGTGCACACAGACAGTGTGTGCAGGAACAGAAAATCACAGGTTCAAAGCCCAGCTGGGTCTACTGCCAATCAAGTCCACATATTTTTCCTACAACTAAACCGTGATAGTACAGACAAACCTTTATTGCTGAGAACATACATATGGTTCATACGCCTATATTTTACCACACCAAACACAGACAGCATGAACAGCCGCATTACCTAGAGCAGTCTCCCTAATGCAGTCCTGGAGAGCCCCACACCATTCAGGATCCATGCTGCCTCTAATAAGATGCCTGTGCTGCATATCTATGCACCACCCCCATGGTATGCTGATGTAGCTCATGCATATCTATGAGGGACAGCATGAAAACCCGAACAGTGTTTGGAACACCAGGACTGGAGTTGGGAAACTCTGCCGTAAAGCAGCAGCCAACAGGGCCAGACACCCCCCCCCCCCCACAGGCCCCATTGGCCAATGCCTCCTGGAGAGGCAGGACATTGGGCCCTGCCTGTATCCCCCAATACTAGCAGTTGCATACCTTAGCACTGCCACCCTACACCTGGGTATATGGTACACAGCTATCAAACGTTGCCCATGATAACTGGCAGATATCAATTCCTACGTTAAGCACATTTTGCTCATTGATCTCCACCATAACAATCATTGTGATGTCTGCGGTGTGCGCTGCAGGTCTGGTCTCTGACAGTGTTTACCACCCTGGGGAGTGACCCCCAACAGTAGTGCGTACCATATCCAGGCCTGTACTGTGCCCAGGACTGGTGTGGTGGGTATGGCTGCTGGACTCCTCTATAGTAGCACAATGCTGGCATAGGTGTGGGGGTGGCTGTCTGCCTATCCAGTGTGTGGTGGCTGCAAACACCTTCCACAGCCCACACTGCCAGCAATGTTGCCAGTATTGGGCTGCCAATGTGCATAATGAGGAGCAAGGTACCATGGGTATATGCCGGACAGGGTGGCCTGGCCAGGGTGCATCTGCACAGGGCAATAGGCACTGACTGGGACATTTTTAGTGCCCGGCTATCACCTACACAGACAGGGTGACCTCAGTATGTCCTGCTGAGAGATCACTCTCACCCTGACTGTGCAGTGACCACAGCATGGCTAGGCACCCCCATAGTGCTTCTCTCATGTGATAGATATGGGTTTCTTTTTGGGGCCCAGTCACTGATCTATCTGCTTGTTGTGTATGCTGACATCCCAGTTCTGGGTGCATGCATCTCCACTGGAACATGCACTGTGAACTAACTAGCACACTGTTTGCAGCTGATATGTGTTGTGATGGAACAGCTTGCAGGGTGCAGCGGGTGATGAGTTGCTGCAGGAGAATGTCAGATAGTGGTGGGGTGCAGTTCACCATATCCAGGCATAATATCTGTCTGCTATTGTGTTATGGATGTGTATAGAGCTGCATTGACTGCCCTGTGGGGTGTCTGCTCCTCAGCAGGACTGGGGTTGATGGACCCCTCTACTGCCACCTTTGCAGGGAGGTAGAATGTGGATCTCTCGATAGGAGACCCTGTTTGCCACCCTGAGCCCTGGAGAAGGGGGGGGTGGTGGTGGTACATAGCCCACCTAGGGGTCACACCTGACTTAAACAGACATAGCTATCCAAGGTGTTTGGGAAGAAACTACCTATCTCACACATTAACACTGCTTTGGACCTCATTCAGGCATGAAAGGTGTTGTGGACCTGGTCCTGGATGCCTCATTGCACCCTCAGGCTGAGCACACTACCCACACAATGTGACGGTGTGTAGCTACTCTGTGCCAGTAAAATACACGGCCAGTACCCCCTACCAGGCCGAGGTGGTGTGTGGGTGCACATGGTCACTTCCCTCTACCAGGCCGAGGTGCTGTGGGGGTGCATTGCCCATCTTGTGTTCATCTGTGGACAGCTGATTTGCATGTGCAGTGCATCATGGGTATGGGTGGGCTACCCTATCCTGGTGACCACAGCAGACTGTCTGTGTGGTGACGTGCATGCTCTCTGCAGCCAGCCAGGGGCTTGCTAGCAGCTATAGAGCTGTAGCCCAATGGTTACTTCACTGCCTCTGAAGCCAGAGGTCATGGGTTCAATCTCACAGTGGGGTTATTTGATAGGTTTGTCCGATGCATTTTATTTAATGTACATATTTTGATGCCAGCAAAAACACCCTCAGCGTACTGTACCCATAAGGTGCCTCTGAGGGTGCTTTACAGGGCGCCCTATAGGGCACCTTATGGTTCCCCTCCATATAAGGTGCACTATACAATATCCTGTGACGCAACCTATAGGGTGCCCTGTAGGGGACATTTTAGGGTGCTGTGGCGGACAGTGCAATTCCTAATGTGCCCTATGGAGTGCCTTATAGGGTGCCTTATACGGCACCCTCAATTATGGAACGTGAGGGCGTGTTTGCTGGCAGCAATTAATAACATAAAATTACAGTGCTGCAGGACAAAATATGTCGAATGCAAAGCTGATGCCACAGCCAGCCTTATGTATTAGCACACTGGGGAGCAAACTCATGACCCCTGTATCAGCAGTCAATACCTTAACCATTGTGCTCCACAGCTGCTCCTCTTTGCCTGTCAGCGCACCTACGTATGCTTTTCATTCCTTACACTGCACAGTGCTGCCATAAAAAACAGTACACTGACCTTGCGGTACCTCATACGGCACCCTCTAAAGTGCCTTATAAGCAACATTCTAGGGTGCCTTGGCTGACAGTGCACTTTGAAATGTGCCTTATGGGCACCTTATGTTAACACGCTTTGGGAGTGCGTTTGCTAGTAGTGATAATTAAAATATGAATAAAATGCCTCCTAAAGCAATCTTCCCCATAATATGTTCTGCCTCAGCCAGCCTTGTTCATTGGGCACTTGGGAGATTGAACCCCTGATCCCTGCACCATTGGTCAGTGCCTTAACCATTGTGCTGTGGCTCTGTTCCTGTGATTGCACATCAGCGCGCCGCCTTATGCCTCGCAGTATTAAAAAGCCTCCTAAAATGCTAGCACACCACCTCATGCCCATCAGCACGCTGCCTTATACTGCCGATCATTTAAATGCCTCCACCAGCTGTCTCCATTGGGCACTGTGGGGGTTTGAACCCCTGATCCCTGTACCGTTGGTCAGTGCCTTAACCATTGTGCTGTGGCTCTGCTCTTCTTCCTGCACATCAACTCGCCACTTATACCGCCCTGTATTATAATGCCTCCATAAACATCAGTGTGCCACCTTATGCCGCCCAGTATTAATATGCCACCAAGAACATTAGCGTGCTGCCTTATGCTGCCCAGTATTTCTGTGCCTCATAAATTAACCCCTCAGCCAGCTGTCTTCATTGGGCACTGTGGGGGATTGAACTCCTGATGCCTGCATCATTGGTCAGTGTCTTAACCATTGTGCTGTGGCTCTGCTCTTCTTTGTGTACATCAGCGCGCCACTTATACCGCCCAGTATTATAATGCCTCCATAAACATCAGCGCGCCGCCTTATGCCGCCCAGTATTATAATGCCTCCATAAACATCAGCGCGCCGCCTTATGCCGCTCAGTATTAATATGCCGCCAAAAACATTAGCGTGCCGCCTTATGCGCCTCATAAATTAACCACTCAGCCAGCTGTCTTTATTGGGCACTGTGGGGGATCTAACCCCTGATCCCTGCACTGTTGGTCAGTGTCTTAACCATTGTGCTGTGGCTCTGCTCTTTTTCTTGCACTTCAGCGTGCTGCTTATGCCTCCCACGCAGCTATCTCATGCGCTAAGGTGCGGGGCGCACATGGGCACCGCGCACGTTAGCGCATATGTAAATTCCACCTTTCCTTTTTCAGGACGGAGCGCCCACTCCTTATATGGCACCCGCACACTACCGGGGCCCGCCCTTTACCGGGGTTTTAGTAAACATACCCCTTAGTGGTCTTTTTACAGGGATTTGTAGTACTTCCTAATGTTCCTGACAGTTGGCAATGGAGAGTAGTCATGTAGAAATCTCTGTAGCCTTATTCTAACTCCAGTGCATATGTAAATAATATTCAGACATCAATATACTTTTTGAGACAAACTAGAAACATGTGAAGGGCTCCATTGGAATCCATGGGGAGGAAGGGCAGCACAGTAATCACTTGCACAAAGCAGCAAAAAAGGTAGCATAGACCCTGGGAACAGAGGACTAGAGAAGGAGTGAAATACAGAAAGGTATATGGGGGAACTGAAAGTGGAAGTTGTAAAGCTGTTAGGTAGATTAAATATGTAAAGATTTAAAACGAGCTTGAAAGAAGAGGTGAAGGAGAAGTAAAATTTCTACGGGTGGATAAAAGGGGAGACTAAAGAAATGAAGGAAAAAGATGAAAGGAAAAGATCATTGCAGAGAGAGATGGATAGAAGAAAGATAAAAGAAAGAGAGGGGAAAGAAACAAAAAGAGGAAAAGAAACCCTAGAAAAGGATATAGGAAAAGACTGACATAGAAACATAGAAACATGATGGCAGAAAAAGACAACATGGCCTATCTAGTCTGTCCTTCCATATCAACCACTACAATAGTCCCCTTTTTCCCTTTAGAGATCCTCTGTGTTTGTCCCATGCTTTTTTGAATTCAGATACTGTCATCATCTTTATCACCTCCACTGGGAGACTATTCCACGTATCTTCCATTTTTTTCCGTAAAAAAATATTTACGCATATTACTTCTGCGTCTATCCCCTTTCACCCTCATCCTTTGTCCCCTCATAGCAGAGCTTGCTTTCAATTGAAAGAGGTTCTCATCCTGTGCATTTATGCCTTGGAGGTATTTAAACATCTCAATCATATCACCTTTATCCCGCCTTTTCTCTAAAGTATACATATTAAGTCTGTCCTCATATGCTTTATAACGAAGGCCATTTGACATGGGATATAAACAGGTCTTTCTAAGCTGTTACTAAGAATTTTATTATATGTGTACATATATATGATTAATACACTAGCTTAGCCACCATTTTGAGATATTTTTGTAATCATAGTCTGTCTGCTATTTTCCTAACATGCCTGTTTCTTTTTCCCCTAGCTGGTCGAAAGAACAGGCTACCAGACATGCTCTTTCTTTCTCAAAGTTTGATTCTGATAAGGACATAGCTGCATGCTGTGAAGCACTTAGCAACTCACAGTAGGAAACTACTCAAGGATAGGAAAACTGTCTCTTAGCACAGATCCCCCTTACTGTCAAAGCAAGTTAGAAGTAAATCAGGGTTACTTACCTGTAACAGGAGTTCTTTGTGGACAAGCAGGATAGGTCATCCACACCAAGTGATGCCATCCGATGGTGCCAAAGACAGAAGCAGTCTCTCTCTAGCCCAGAAGGTGTTTCCCTTCTGGGCATGTTCCAGCTGGCCCTACCTAAGCCCCAAGCTGAGCCAGGTGGTAGGGGCAATAGGGCCAGGACCTGAGCAGGGTCCCTTACAAGGGAAGAGGGTGAGAGATTGTGGATGACTTATCCTGCTGTCCATGGAGAACTCCTGTTACAGGTAAGTTATTATTTACATTCTCTTATATACCATGCTATTCTGCATCAGTATGGTTTACATTGAACAAACTGAAATTACATTGAACAGGGCATTGTAACTTGAAGATAACTATTTTACAGGGAACATGGGCTATGGAGGGTTAAGTGGCTTGCCCAAGACCACAAGGAGCACCTGTGGGACTAGAAACCCCAGGCCTTCTGGCCCAAGGTTGCTGTCCTCTAGTAGGATTTGAACCCCTGACCTTCTGGCCTGAAGTACCTTGCCCCAACCACTAGGCCACTCCTCCACTCCAAGTAACCCTGTTTTCTCCTAGGACAAGCAGGATGAAGTCATCCACACCAGGTGCCTCTCTAGCTGTGAAGGCTGAGGTGGAAGGGGCCCTGTCAGGATGGTACAGGATATATCACACTGAGTAGATTAAAACAAGGCTTTATTCCTGTCGGTCAGCAGAACAGACAACTTGTGCAAATCAGTCAACAGAACAGACAACTTGTGCAAATCAGCGAACATGTGCAATCCAGGCAAATAAATGAACATGTGCAATTCAGGCAGTAATAGGGTTGCCAACTGGCCGGTTTTCAGCCGGCCTGGCCGGTTTTTCCACGGCCAGGCCGGCTGCCGGCGCAGAGGCAAAACCGGCCCTTTAAAAGCCGTTTTTTTTGCTCTGGCCGCAAGATCGGGAGCGGCCAGAGCAAAAAAACCAGCTTTTCTCCGCTTCAGAGGGAGCCGGGGAAGCCCGCGCGAGGCCCCGGCTCCCTCTGAACAGCCACCAGCGTGAAGAGCCTTTACCTTCACGCTGGCGGCTGTCCCTGTGAAGCCGCGAATGCTGGGAAAGGTTAAAGGTTGCCCTTTAACCTTTCCCAGCATTCGCGGCTTCACAGGAACAGCCGCCAGCGTGAAGGAAAAGGCTCTTCACGCTGGTGGCTGTTCAGAAGGAGCCGGGGCCTCGCGCGGGCTTCCCCGGCTCCCTCTGAAGCCTCAGACAGCCGCGATGCTGGTCGGGGGGGGGGGGGGGCAAGGACTGCATTGGCTGTGATGGGGGGGACCTGGACTGGAAAAGGGCTAAGGGGGGGGGGACGTGGACGGGAAAAGGGCTAAGGGGGGGGACTTGGACTGGAAAAGGGCTAAGGGGGGGGACTTGGACTGGAAAAGGGCTAAGGGGGGGACTTGGACTGGAAAAGGGCTAAGGGGGGGGGGACTTGTACTGGAAAAGGGCTAAGGGGGGGGGACTTGGACTGGAAAAGGGCTAAAGGGGGGGGACTTGGACTGGAAATGGGCTGGGGGGGACTTGGACTGGAAAAGGGCTAAGGGGGGGACTTGGACTGGAAATAGGCTGTGATGGGGGGGGGACCTGGACTGTAAAAGGGTTATGGGGGGGGGGACATGGACTGGAAATGGGTTGTGATGGGGTGGAGGGGACCTGGACAAGAAAAGAGCTATGGGGGGGGGAAACTTGGACTGGAAATAGGCTGTGATGGGGGGGGGACCTGGACTGTAAAAGGGTTATGGGGGGGGGGACATGGACTGGAAATGGGTTGTGATGGGGGTGGAGGGGACCTGGACTGGAAAAGGGCTATGGGGGGGGGGGAACTTGGACTGGAAATGGGCTATGGTGGAGGAAGGGGGATCTTGGACTGGAAATAGGCTGTGATTAGGGGGGCTAGGACTGCAAATGGGCTGTGATGGTGCGGGGGGACTCGGACTGCAAATGGGCTGTGATGGTGAGGGGGACTCGGACTGCAAATGGGCTGTGATGGTGGGGGGGGGCCTAGGACTGGAAATAGGCTGTGATGGGGGACTTGGACTGGAAATGGGCTGTGATTGGGGGGGGGGGGAGCTAGGACTGGAAATGGCCTGTGATGTGAGGGCTAGCACTGGAAATGGGCTGATGAAGAGCTGGAATAGGACTGGAAATGGGCTGATGTGGGGCATGGGAGAATGGGACTAGAAGGGAGTGGATGCTGGGTGGGCCTAGAACTATAAGGGAATTGATTTGGGGGGAGGACTAGAATGGATGGGGAATGAGAATGGAGAGGGGAAAAAATATTTTGTGTGAAAGAAAAGTCTATGATGGGCCGGTATTGGGAGAGTAAGAGGGGCTTGAGAATGGAAGGGTGAAATTTAAACGGATGATAAAGGAATAAGGAAAGAATTGGGGGAAAGAGCAAAAGGGAAACAATCAGTATGTTAAAGCAGAAGTAGAGAGAGAATGGAAAACATCTAAAAGAGAAGAAAGGACAAATGGATAGCTCGCAGAAGACACGAAGAAACCAGAAGAAAGTGACTGGAGCAATTGCAACTAAAAAATAAAACGCCCAAACAGAAGGTAGAAAAATACATTTTATTTTGAATTTATTAACTGGAATATGTCTGGTCTGGGAAGTGTGTATTGCTAACATCTTTGCGTTTTTGTTTAGTGCAAGAGGAAATTACTTTATAGTTTTATTTCTCCAGTGTTGTACATTTCATGTTTGGATTTTGGGGTTCCCAGTTTAATTATTATCTGACCAAGGAAGTTAGCCTACACGTATCCTCGGTAATTTTTGTGGGTGGGGCTGGGGGCGGGGCAGGGGTGGGACTAGGGGCGGAGAATGGGTGGAGCATGGCGAGCCACAGGTGTCGGGTTTTTCTCGGTGAAAAAGTTGGCAACCCTAGGCAGTAACATGTGCCACGCGCCAATCACATAATAACATGTGTAAACCAACAGTAACATGTACAATCACCAATGTCTTTCACTAACATGTGCAAATTAGACAATGCATGTGCAACTGCGGGATCCCCTCTGAGCGATCAGCATGAGTCAAGATTCACCTAGTATCAAGGTCATGGCTCAGTAGGGGCGCTGGCAGCCACCAGGACTGCCCGCCCAAAAGAGCCTGCTTGCAAGTCAAGGCAGTAGTGTCTTTGGAAGGTCTGGAGGGAGGACCAGGTAGCTGCTTTGCAAATGTCGGCCACCAATACGGCTCGTAGGTTGGCAATTGAAGTTGCAAGCGCCCTTAGCTGGTGTGCGTTCGCTGGTGGTGAGGATCTGGTACCGGCTTGGTTTAGGCAGGAGATGCATTCGGAAATCTAGAGGGAAAGGGTGCATTTGGTAACCGGGCTGGTCGTAGGACACAAAGAGTTGCGTACTTCGTCTCTGAGTGGCAGTCCGAAGAAGGTAGAGGTGCAAGGCCTGGATGCAGTCGAGTTTGTGCAACCATTCTTCCTCGGGGGAAGTATGGGGCTCCAGGTGGAAGGTAGGAAGCTCGATAGTCTGGTTAACATGGAAGGCAAAGGCTACCTTCAGAACAAATCTTGGATGCGTCCGGAGGGATGCGCGGTCCTCGGAGAGCTATGTGTACGGTGGGTGCGCCACCAGCGCTTGTAGCTCGCTGATCCGCCGGGCCGAGGTGATGGCCACCAGGAATAGTGTCTTCCAGGAGATGAGCTTGATGTCTGCTGACTGCATGGGTTCAAAGGGCGGCAGGGTAAGCTGGTTGAGAAACACGTTGAGATCCCAGTGTGGCACCGGCTTCCTGATAGGAGGGTGAAGGTTGGTGAGGCCCTTCATAAAGTGGGCAACGATGGGCAGTTGCACGATGGAGCCATCCCCCGGGCATTTGTGGAAGGCCGCCATGGCTGCCAGGTGGACTCGGATGGATTGCGTCTGCAGGCCTTGCTGGGACAGGGAGGTCAGGTACTCCAGGAAGGCCGGTATGGGACAGGAGAAGGGGTCCAGTCCTTGAGAGGAACACCAGGAGGTGAAGCGCCGCCACTTGAGGTCGTAAGATTTTCTGGTCGATGGTTGGCGTGCTACGAGGACCACCTGTTCGACCTCATGTGGGAGGTGAAAAGGGGACAAGGCTATCCGCTCAGCCTCCAGGCTGTTAAAGCAAGTGTTTGAAGGTTGGGGTGGAGGGTGTTCCCGTCGTCCTGTGAGAGCAGGTCCGGCACCAGGGGGAGCTGGATCGGGGGGCACACTGCTAGCCGGTAGAGAAGCGGGAACCATCCTTGGCATGGCCAGTATGGGGCTACCAGGATGGCCTTCGCTCTGTCGGAAATGATTCTCTAGATGGTCCTGGAAATTAGAGGGATGGGGGGAAGGCGTATACTAGAGATCACTCCCCCCATGATACGTCAAATGCATCCGCTGCGTGACTCCGAGCAGAGGGGTGTTTCGAGCAAAAGGTTCTGCATTTCGTATTTCCCTCCGTGGCGAAGAGATCGACTTTCGGGGGACCCCAGTTCTGAAAGAGAGAGTAGGCCACCTGAGGCTTGAGGGACCACTCGTAGACTCAGTGGCTGGCTCAGTCTGCTGGCTCAGTCTGTCGGCCAGCTCGTTCTGTAGACCAGGGAGGTAGGAGGCCTGTAGGGTGCAGCGATGTGAAGTTGCAAAGGCCCAGATCCGAGGGGCTTCTCTGCAAAGGGTTCGTGAACCAGTCCCACCTTGTTTGTTGATGTAGAACATCGCTACTTGATTTTCTGTTTGCAGTAGGACTGTTTTGCAGGAGATCATGCTTTGGAAGGTCTTCAGCGCATGCCTCATGGCTCTGAGCTCAAGGAGGTTTATGTGGTACTGTCGCTCCTGCGGCAACCAGGCTCCCTGCGTCTGGAGGTGGAGGCAGTGTGCCCCCCAGCCGACTGGATAGGCATCGATGGTGATGGTCAGTTGGTGTGCTGGTTGGGAGAAGGGTCTCCCGCATGTTAGATTCTTTCCGCAGGTCCACCAAAGGAGGGATGAGGTCACTATTCTGTCCAGAGGAATGGCGGTCTCCAGGGACTGTGAGTGTTGGGACCAGCATGCCCGTAGATGCCACTGGAGGCAGCGCATGTGGAGCTTCGCTAGGGGTACTGTCTGGGTGGCCGATGCCATGTGTCCCAGGAGGCGAAGGAGTACCCCTGCCGTAGGGGACCGTTCCAATCGCACGAGGTGTGCTAAGTATCTGATGGTGTTCACTCTCGGCCAGGGAAGGAAGGCCTTTGAGCGGGAAGTGTCTATTAATGCTCCAATAAACTGCAGCCGCTATGAGGGGAGGAGGTGCGATTTTGGGTAATTCACCAGAAACCCCAGGAATGTCAGCAGGGAGATGGTTGTTTGAGTTGCGCGCTTGGCCTCCCTCGCGGAGGGGGCAGAAATAAGTCAGTCATCCAGATAGGGGAAAATGCAGATCCTTTGTTTGCGGAGATGTGTGGCTGCCACCGCCATGCACTTCGTAAATACCCGTGGTGCGGGAGATAGGCCAAACGGGAGGACTTTGTACTGGAAGTGTTTCCTGGCGGCTTGGAAGTGCAGGTACCGCCTGTGATCCTTGTGTATGGCGACATGTGTATATGCGTCCAGGAGATCCAGGGATGTGAGCCACTCCTTGTGTTGGATGAGGGGCAGGATGGTTCCGATGGAGTGCATCCTGAATTTTTCCTTGGCGATGAACAATTTGAGCTTGCGGAGATCGAGGATGAGCCGCATGCCCCCAGATTTCTTGGGAACTAGGAAGTACTTGGAGGAGAAGCCAGTGTTGGTTTCCGCCTCCGGAACAGGCTCTATGGCGTTGGAGGCCAGGAGGGATAGAATCTCCGTCTCTGAGGAGGAGGTGGACTGTTTGCAGCGTGGGATCGCTTGTTGTAGAGGTGGCGAAAGGAACTTTATCCGGTATCCGTTGGCGATGATTGCTAGGACCCATTTATCCATAGTAATGGACTTCCAAGCTGGCAGGAACATGGCCAAGCGACTCCCCGTAGGGAGGCAGACCCCAGTCTTCCCGTCACAAAGCCTGATTGGTCCTCCCTGGAGCTGGCTGAGATGTTTTTTTGCTAACTCCTTTCATGTTGGCAGGGCTTTTGCTTGTAGGATGCGTGAGAGGGTTGTGACTGTTATTTATAGTGGGGCTACTGCCATTTCCAGTAAGACCCATATTGGCGCTTGGATGAGGAAAAAGAAAAAGGCTTCTGCTGGTAGGAGTTCTTGCGGATAGGCTGTTCTAGGCCTTCATCTGCGAGGGTCTGTAGCGTCATGCAGTGGTCTTTCAGCGCGTTGACGGTGTCGTTGACTTTTTCCCCAAACAGGGTATCCCCAGTGCAGGGGGCATCGGCAATGCGGTCATGTGTGTCCTCTCGCAGGCCTGAAGCTTTGAGCCAGGCGAGGCGGCGAGCAGAAATGGAGGCAGCTGCAGTGTGGGCTGCTGAATCAAAGGCATCGAAAGCTGCCCGCACCTGATGTTTCGTACACTCCTGCAGGTCTAAGAGAGTGGCTGAGGCAGCTGCCTGCATCTCCTTGTTGGAGGAGGAAATGGTTGCTTTGAGCTTCTCTACCAGGGTGTCCTGGTACAGGGTTTGTTGAAGCTGGTGGGCGGAGACTCTAGCACATAACATCGATCCCTGGAAGGTTTTTTTCCCAATGTCATCGAGGAGTCTTAGTTCTTTGACAGGCGGAAAGTTGGCTTGTGTCCGCGTGGACTTTGAGAGCTTGAGTGCGGACTCCACCACTATGGAGTGGTGAGGGAGTTGTGTCTTGTCAAAGCCTGTAGAGGGCTGAACTTGGTATTTTACATCCAGTTTCCAAGATACCGGTGTCCCTGAGGTGGGGTTCTGCCATAGGGTGAGGAGGTTCTCTTTTAGCAGAAGGTGCACTGGAAGATGCGCAGAGGGGCGTGGAGCCTCCAAGAATTTTCTTGCAGCTTGAGTTTCTGGTCATTGGTCAGACGTAGGGCAGGCACTGAGGAGACTCAAGGCATCTGCGACCTTACGGAGAAACTTGGCATAGGTCAGGTCCTCAGGGTTGCTGAGCAGATCCGCTGGAGGTGCGGAGGGCTCCTGATCTGTGGTTGGGGGGGAAACCCCTGAAGCCACAGATTCTGGGGCAGCATTGTCCTCTGTGTCACTGCGGGCAGGTCTGGAGTCTGGCGCAGGGGCGAAGGAGGAGTCCTCGGAAGGAGCCGCGGAGGGGAGCTCACTGGAGACACAGTGGGGGGTTCCTGCTGCAAGGTCCGGGGGGTCTGGGGACAGTGCTGGAGTCCTCTGAGTGTTGAGGGAGTTTGGGTTGCCTTGGAGACTCAGCTGTCTCTAAGGGCTGTGGAGGTCCAGGCTGCCTGGGGGAGGGGGGGGGGTAGCTGCAAAGCAGTCTTGCATAAGGCTGCTTGGGGAGGCATACCTGCTGGCTGTGTAGACTGAAGCCTCATAGAAGTCACGTCCGCTGCTGTCGCTGGAGGGAGAAAATCTGGCAGGACTGCGGTGCCGGCGGAAACTCCAGTCTCCCCGTCGGTACTGCTTCCGGCCTCTCCAGAAGCTGTCTGGGTTGCTTGTGCTGCTGCGCCGATGAGAGCGGCCCCATGGCGTCGGCGTGGGCCGGATCAATGCCTCCATGCCGAGCGTGTCCGCCAGTGGTGGGAGTGTCTGCGCCGAGACCTGCTCCTCCTGTGATGATGCTTATCCTGGCACTGGTCAATGGCGCCACGGGGGGCGGAGCTAGGATCAGAGACATCAGTCAAGATGGCCGCCGCCATGGGAGCCTCGTAGATTGACGGAGTCAGCGTTGCCTCGGGTTGCCGGCCAGTGAGGAGGAAGACCCCAGAGGGGGAGAGAGGTTCTGGAGCAGAGCGGCTATGGGAGGAGGCCAGGGATGGCGCACCCGGAGCTGCTGAGGCTGCTGGCATCATCGGGAGTGGCTGAGAGAGCGTGGTCAGAGGCTGCAGCAAATTGGAGCACTGGCAGGGCTCAGAACACTGCTGGGTGCTCCGGAGAGGGCTGGAGGCAGTGATCCTGGGAACAGCTCCTGGAGCAGATTCTTTCTGGATTTTCTTGCCCTTGGGAACATGCGAGCGCAATGCGTGCAACCCTCCACCTTGTGAGAGACTCCCAGGCATCGCAGGCATCGATCATGGAGGTCAGTAGAAATCATCTTTCTGGAACAGCCAGGGCATTTTTTAAAACCCGGTTTTGGCTGTTTGCTAGGCATCTTGATTGCAGATCAGAATTGTGTAGGAGAGAGAAGTTATCCATGTTGCTGGCAAGGCGGAAGAGGTAAAAGTGGCTGGCTAGGGGCGGGCCTAAGGGTAGGGCCAGCTGGAACATGCCCAGAAGGGAAATGTCTTCTGAGCTAGAGAGAGACTACTTCCGTCTTCGGCGCCGTCGGATGACGTCACCTGGTGTGGATGACTTCATCCTGCTTGTCCTAGGAGAATTGAAATTATGTTCAGGATGTCACCCACAGTTCTCACCTCCTTATCTTGTGTTTGGGCATCAGAACTCAAGTCCAAAACCTTAGTTCTCAAGCATAATCCTGAAGGATTTATTAGTTGGGACTCTTCAACAAGCGATACTTTCATCCCTCCTTCCTCACATTATTTTGTATTCCAAATTGTTATCACACCTCTCTTCAACATGCCTTTTTGTTCCTAAAGGAAACATCCTGCAAAATAATTTACTTTGTCCATGGGAGAAGTTCTAAGATGCATTATAGCCCACCTACTTTCCTTGTACCAGAAAAGATATAAACATCTGTACTTTGCTAAGTGACGTGGTCACTAGTGGTTTCATTCCTTGTGACCCTTTGCTACAGCAAAGAATAAATCTGCTTTTGTCTTACAGATTGGTGTGTTCTGTATAATTTTCCCACTGAAGTTTGAATCCTAAGAGAGGGATAGGACTGGGGATCCCATGACAGTTTGGTGACCCTGAAGGTACCCTCCAGCCTACCTTTCTCCAGTCTCAGATCAGGACAATGACAGTGTGCACCAAAAAGTTAGTATTTTACCTTTTGTTTTTTGTCCTTGATCCCAGGCTTTAGATGGGCAGTGAGTGGGTATGAATATTAAAGCATAAATTTACATACCAGTCTGTATTGCAAAGGCTAGCTAGTCATAGTGACTAAATAAGGTATTTATAGTGCTAAAGTGTTTGATGTTTAAAATAGTTGCTCACAACAGATAGTAGGGTGACAAGAGTGTGCACTATAAGCTACAGGGACTCGACTGAACTGAAGGAGTATCAAAAGAATGGGTAATACTGAATCTAGGGACCCCACTCCCTCAAACATTAGACCATTTTAAATGAGATTGCCCACAGCAGCAGGGCACTTTTCTCATTACACAAAACGCCCCCCCCCCCGGTCCTTTCCGAGGGAGGGGATGGGGAGGGGTTCGAGGGAGAGGACGGGGGAGCGAAAATTCATTTCCCTGGAATATGGGAGGTTGCTAGACCCAACCCCCCAGAGAAAATTGATTTTTCTGCAGATGGGAATTATGATTTTTTATGATTGACAATTAACAGCCCGAAGCCCAGAGAAAACCAGCTCCGCTCTGTTCCCTAGATGGCCACCTTTACCTTATGCCCACAGACAGACAGGTGAGAGAGTGCACAGATAGTGAAGCCCAGTTCCCCTCCTCCTTGGGAGGACCCTGTGGTTTTCTTGCCAGGCAAGGGTATTCTCCATGGACAAGCAGGATTGCGTCAGCCACACCTGGTGTCGTCCTCCGGGCGGCGCCAATACGGAATTGCTCTCTAGAGCTCAGAAAGCTGAGACTTTCTGAGCCCGCCCAGGTAGCCCAGGTGGCCCACCCTACCGTTCCGCCACCAGTATTCTTCCTTCCGCCTTGCCAGCAAGACGGACCCTGCTCTCTCTCCAGTTTATTATTTTGTGTGTTGTTTTTTCTCATCATGACCAAGCCGGGGTTCAAAAAATGCCTCCTTTGCAAGAGAAAGATGAGCGTAACGGACACTCATGGCAACTGCCTACGCTGCCTGGGGCCCGACCACAATACCGAACACTGTGAGAATTGCGGGAGAATGTCCCCCAGAACTTTGAAGATTCGGGGACACAACTTAAAAGAATTTCTATCGGAGACCGCAAGTACATCATCTCCCTCCCTGCCAGTACCTGCATCTGCTCCGGCTGTTCTCCTGCATGCCCCGGCTCTGGAAGTGCCCGGTGCGGCCTCCTTCCATGACCGCGGTGCTGACTACCTCCAGCCTGCCCCTCCACCGCCTTCCCTGGCTCCCGCGGTGTGTTCGCAAGGGGAGGTGAGGCCTGCCTGCTCTCCTCCAAGGATGAAAACAAAGGAGAGCCATGCGGTATCGGAAGATGGCGCCCGGTCTCGGTCCTCCAGCGCTGGGAATCGGTCCTCCAACCATGCCCCTTCCGGAAGCAGGTCTGGTGGCTCCAAGAACCAATCAGAAGGTACCCGAGCTACGGCCGTAGAGATTGGCCGGCGCCAGTCCTCCAGCCACTCCCACGAGCCCCTCCAGCACTTGGCGTCGTTGGGGAGCCATGGCAACGTCTCCCGCCTCGGCTCCGGATCCTCTCCGCGCCGGAGGCAGGCTCGGGACCGCAGTAGTACCAGCGATAGCAGCTCCGACGGGCGCACACGCTGTGGAGGCAAGAATGGAAGGCGCAAACGATCCAGCAGCAGCAGCAGTTCATCGGATCGCGAATGGAGCTCAAAAAAGAAGAAAAGCAGCGGAAGACGCCGCCGCGGCTCCAGCAGCAGCAGCAGCAGTTCTCCCAGCCAGCATAGAAGCTCCAGACACAGGGACAGCCGGTCATCCAGACACCGCACCAAGCATCGGCGCCAGAAGCGCAGAAGGAGCCATGTGAGTCTCTCTGCCTCCCCCAGCCCCTGCCGCAGCATACGGAGCGGATCGGCTTCCAGTTCTGTGGTGCGCCTGCTGTCTCAACTACTCAAACAATCTGCAGTTGCAGTTCCTGCGCACATGCCTCAGACAGCTCCACTCCCCACAGAGCAAGATTCCCTGGAGACAGATCCACGGGCTGGGGACGTCCGGGCACCCTCGCCAGGCATTACACCCTCGAGCGACCCGCCCCCAGACGCTGACAGAGGTGAGCTCGAAGGGGCAGTGGTGGGGTCTGTGGCCCACACTAGTGGGGGCATGACCCCGAAGAGAGGACACTCTCCAGACCCAGAAGAACCACCGCCCCCAGAGGACCTTACCTACCCAAAATTCTTGCTCAAGCTGGCCTCCACTCTGTCCTTACAAGGCCGGGACGACAAGAAGGAAACGGTGCCGGAGGTTTTGAAATACCTTGCCACCCTGAGAACCGTGTTTGCACTGCCTATCCACCAGACACTCCGAGACAATCATCTGAGGCTCTGGCAGACCCCGGCATCCTGCCGCCCCTTTCCCAGGAGGCTGGAAACGAAGTACCAGGTACAGCCTGTTCCAGGATTTGCAACCTCACAGCTGCCTCATCACTCCATCGTAGTGTCGTCAGCCCTCAAGCGCGTGAAGTCTTCACGCACACATGCCAACAGCCCGCCTGGTCAGAATCACAAGCTCCTCGACGACATCGGGAGGAAAGTGTATCAAGGAGCCATGCTCAAAGCGAAGATTGCGGCCCACCAATTTCAGCAAGTCCTCTTCCAGGATGCATGCATGGCAAACCTGAGAGCCGCACTGTCGTGTCTCCCCAAAGAATCCCAGAGCGGCGCATCAACGGCACTCACAGACATGTCGGAATGCAGCAAGCACCTCGCAAGTGCTACCTTCGACTCCTTCGATACAGCACTGAGAACCGCCGGGACAGCCATCTCGGCAAGGCGATGGGCATGGCTGAGGGCATCTGGCCTACGTGACGACACGCATGATAAGATCGCGGACACCCCCTGCTCCGGCGAGTCCCTTTTCGGCGACAAGGTGAAAGATACAGTCAATGACTTGAAAGAACACTGTACCACGCAACAGACCCTCACAGAAGATGGCTTTGAGTGCCACAACAGCGCCCAGAGGAGCAAGTTTCAGAGGAAACCCTACTACTCCTCCAACAAGAGGTACCCTTCCAGCAGCAAATGGCACAGCAACAATAGATACAAGGGCAACTCTTACCAAGGACCCTCGCACCAGCGCAACTCGCAGAGGGACCGCAAACAAAAGAAGACAAGCGCGCCCACAAGCAAAGGTGGGCCCTCCTTTTGACGCCAGATCTCGGCGAACCCCCCGGACCGGGGGATGCCTGACCCAATTTTTGACAGAGTGGCGGAGAGTATCCTCAGACTCCTGGGTTCTGCGGGTCATCAGAGAAGGCTACCGCATACGCTTTGCAGCCCCTCCGCAACAGAACTTCCCACCTGCCAGCGACACCCCCCAACATCTGCGCCTGGCAATGGCCGCGGAACTGTTGCGACTACTGGACTCCCGGGCCATAGAGGAGGTTCCCCCTCCCGAGAAGGGCTCTGGGTTTTACTCCAGATACTTTCTCATTGCCAAACGGCCGGGTGGTTTTCGTCCCATCCTAGACCTCCGCCGGCTCAACAAGTTCATCATCAAACAGAAATTCAGGATGTATTCACTGAACACCATCCTTCCCCTGATCCAGACCGGCGACTGGATGGCGTCCCTGGACCTGCAGGACGCGTACACCCACATCCGCATTCACAAGTCGCACAGGAAGTACCTCCGTTTTCAAGTGCTAGACCAGCACTATCAGTACAGAGTCCTACCCTTCAGACTGTCCCCCGCTCCGCGGGTCTTCACGAAGTGCGTGGCCATAGCAGCTGCCCACCTCCGCAGGCAGAACATAGCGGTCTTCCCGTATCTCGACGACTGGCTTCTCACGGCCCCCTCAGCCCAGGAGCTGCGGAAGGCCATGCGGACATCCATGAGACTGCTATCCTCCCTGGGTTTCGTCATCAACCTCAGCAAGTCACACCTCTCACCGACCCAGAGACTGGAGTACATAGGAGCCGTGATAGACACCAGGATTTCGAAGGCCTACCTGCCAGAGCGCAGACTGTGCGCCATCACAGCTCTGGCGAGCAAGGCGACCAATGCTGCAACCTCGTCGGCGAAGGACATCCTGTGCCTTCTGGGACACATGTCGGCCACCTCCTCCGTCCTCCCCACAGCGAGGCTACGGATGCGCCCACTCCAATGGCACTTACGCACTCATTGGAACCAGAGTTGTCAACCCCTCTCCACCACAATCAGAATGACTCCACAAATCCATACCCAGCTTCGCTGGTGGACAGCGCCAGTCAACCTGTCAGTGGGGAAAGACATCCACCCCCGCGATCATCAAGTTGTTCTAACCACAGATGCATCGAACACTGGCTGGGGCGCCCACATGCAATCCCTAAGCACCCAAGGAGAGTGGTCCAAATGCGAGAGGCGTCTGCACATCAATCTCCTCGAACTGAGGGCCATGAGATATGCCCTGACAGCGCTCCTCCCGCAACTGCGCGGGAAGTCCATCCTCATCCAGAGGGACAACCAGGTGGCCATGTTCTATGTCAACAAACAAGGGGGCCCCGGCTCACGCCCCCTCTGCAAGGAGGCCACACTGATCTGGACCCTGGCCTTGAGAAACACATGCCACCTTCGGGCGTCATACCTCCCAGGGGATCAGAATACCCTGGCAGACAGACTGAGCAGACAGCTCCAGCCCCACGAATGGGCTCTGCACCAGACAGTCTCCGACAACCTCTTCCAGCTCTGGGGGTCCCCGGACATCGATCTCTTCGCCACGGAATCGAATGCCAAATGCCCCCTGTTCTGCTCCAGACACCCGTCAGCCAGGAGGCTAGCGGCGGATGCATTCGACGTGTCTTGGGGGGAGTGGTCACTGGTGTACGCGTTTCCACCAACGCCCCTCATCTCAGCGACCCTACAGAGGATCGTTCAGGACAGAGCGAATGCCATCCTAATAGCTCCTCACTGGCCACGCCAGATGTGGTTTGCCCTGCTGCTACGCCTGGCGCAGGGAGAGCCGAAGTGACTACCCCTCAGACCGGACCTGTTGACACAGGACGAGGGCAGTATACGGCATCCCAACCTGGGAGTCCTGTCTCTCACTGCCTGGAGGTTGAGCGGATAAGCCTGTCCGATCTCCATCTGCCCACCGAAGTGCAAGATGTGGTGCTAGCGGAGAGGAGACCCTCCACCAGAAAATCCTATGGGCTTAAATGGAAGAGGTTCAGCATCTGGTGCGAGAACCAAGGCCTGGAACCCACCACATGCCCGCTCCCCCACGTCCTGCAATACCTCAAGACCCTGTCCAACCTGGGCCTGCAGACGCAGTCCATCCGAGTCCACCTCTCGGCAATAGCTGCGTTCCATTCGACGCCGGAAGGGACCACTTCCATCGGAACACTGCCTCTCATGTCACGTTTCATGAAGGGCCTATCCAATCTGAAGCCCCCAATCAGGCGACCGGTACCATCTTGGGATCTCAACGCGGTCCTGCAGCGCCTGACACAGGAACCCTTTGAACCTCTCCAGTCAGCCGACATGAAATTCGCCTCATGGAAGACGCTTTTTCTTGTGGCCATCACCTCGGCGAGGAGGATTAGTGAGCTACATGCACTGGTATCACATCCCCCCTACACGCAACTGCACCACGACCATGCTTCCTTGAGGACTAATCCTAGATTCATCCCAAAAGTGTCTTCGGCCTTTCATGTCAACCAATCTATAGAGCTTCCATTGTTCTTCCCGGAACCCCACTCCTCGGACGAGGAGCGACGCCTGCACACCCTCGACTGTCTCAGGGCTCTCCGGATCTACTTGCATAGAACGCAAGCCGTCCGGCAGGGCGAGCAACTCTTCGTCTCCTTCGATCCAAACAGGCCCGGAAGACCTGTCAATAAAAGGACGCTGTTCCACTGGGTCTCCGCCTGTGTCGCCTATTGCCTCGACCCGTCCAGCGCCAGTGGAGTACACCCTAGAGTGGGCCCTCACCACCTCAGGGCTCTGGCTGCATCAATTGCCAACCTCCGCGCTGTGCCACTAGCCGATGTCTGCAGGGCAGCCACCTGGTCATCACCGCACACCTTCCAGAGACACTACTGCCTTGACCTCCGCTCTCAGGAGGATTGTGCGCTCGGAGCGGCCGTCCTCTCCACGGCCCTGAGTCGCGACTGAGCGCTGCCCCTGCCAGCTGTCGGACAAATGACATTACTATTGCACTGTTTACACTGCCTAGTTGCTATTGCACTGTTGCACTATTACACGGTTATTGTTGCACTGTTCACACTGTTATGCTGCACTATTATGGTTACTGTTGCACTGTTTGCACTATTATGCACTAGTATGGTTACTGTTGCACTGTTTGCACTATTATGGTTAATGTTGCACTGTTACACTGTTATGCTGCCCAAGCCTCGGTAAGCTACCGGTGGCGTTGCGGTAGAACTATTGCACTATTTCCAATGTCATTGAATAAACTTGTGTTGGTAACCGCTGAACTGAGTATCTGATCCCTTCAGGTCCAGGCATGGGCCTACTCCCCCCAGCACATCCAGCTAGGGAGACACCAGGTGTGGCTGACGCAATCCTGCTTGTCCATGGAGAATACGGGGTTACTTACCTGTAACTGGAGTTTCTGAGCTCTAGAGAGCAATTCCGTATTGGCGCCACCCGGAGGACGACACCAGGTGTGGCTGACTTATCCTGCTGTCCACGGAGAACTCCAGTTACAGGTAAGTAACCCCGTTGTGTGATAACTCTGAAACTACTTCTTTGGGGGCTGCAAATGAGTCAGAGCCTGATTTGGATTCCTTGACTGAAGAAGATGGAGAAGCACTGGAGAAGCAGTTGTTCTGCAGTTTCCAAGGTGGAAAGCTGTAAATTCTCTCCACTGACTGCGATGAAAAGCTGAGGTTTGAAAACTTTTCTTCCTGGCTCACTGCCAGAAGCCAGATTTCTGTACAGATGGGGAGTGAATCCTGTGCCTGTAAGGTTTGAATGAGGTTTGCCCAAGGGCATTTTTTTTCAAACACTAGAGGTGTTTTCAATTGTAAGGAATTGTTCACAATTAATTAATCATGCCTTTTCTTCTTTGTTCATAGGTTCCCGTGAAAAAAATTACTTTGTTTAAAACTAACTAACATTGTTTTCTTTCTAATGGTTCTCTTTAAGAGATCTTAATTTAACATTTTATCCTTGCTCTGTCTTTAGACACCAAACACAGTCCTCTGGTATTTGCTTAGGTAAAGTGTGTATACATACATCTTTGAACCGCAAGGCTTTAGTTAATTACTTTGCATTGTTAAGCTCAGTGCTGAAAAAAGAGTGGTTTCCTTTCATGATTGTGGATTGATGAACAGAACAGCAACACCATATGCTTAGGGTTTTCTTTGGGTTGTTTAACTGTTAGGTTTTAAGGTAATTTCACCTGGTTTGTATATGTGAATTATACGTTCTGGTTTAAAAAAAAATGTACTTTGGTTAAAAAAACAAAACAAAAAAACTTTCCTGATTTCAGTTTAGGAAACTCTGTAAGGAAACTAAATGGTTCTGGTTAGGCGCTTTGCCTCTTGCTTTATTCAACATCAAAACGGCCCCAAAGACTAAACGTTTCTCTCTTAGAACTGTTGTATGGAAGAACACCTACTTTTTTACACTCCTGAGCCTCACATTTGACCTGTTATATTTCCTAGCAGCAGAGGCAACTCTCTTCCCTCCACAGGTATGCTCAGCAGTTCCAGACCCTTCCCTTAGACGTCTCAATTCATTTCTTTCAACCGGGAGATTGGATCCTGATAAAGGCATACTGTCAGCACATGCTACAGCCACCGTGGGAGGGACCGTTCCAAGTTCTTCTGACAACAGTAAAGGTAGCTGCTAAAGCATCCTGGATCCAGTACACCCGCTGTAAGCATTCTCCAGCTCCAAAGCAGATTTCAGGACAAGGATGAGAAGTAGCTGACATCAGGGCAGCCAAAGCTCTAGCAACTGGTGAGGGAGAGGAAAAGACTCCTGAAGAAAAGTGGCTTTTTGAGACTGTGCCAGGTCTAGGCCTGAAGGTAAAGCTGAAAAGGATACACAAATGACTGTTTCCTGTTACCTATTTTGGCAGTCCTGCTGATATTGAATCCCCTTCTCAATTTGGGGAACCGGAAAGCTTAGAGTGGACTGGATTTATAGTAATATGTTTAATTTCTGTTATCAATGTAATCTTGCTATTATTTACTTGAGATGATGCTCTTTCTCTTTCTGTTGTGTATTAGTAAGCCTCCCTTTGATTGGAATGGAAGCAGACTTACTCTCTTACGATTTACTTAGTTTCACTCCTCCACTACCTTTTAATACAGGCTCTACCTTTCTATCCCTAACAAATCTTGATCATGGTACCCTATGCTTCCATAGAGAAGGGACTGGACAAAAATTAGGGATAAGTGTTCATGAATATAAGATCTATCTCAATGATTACATTTACACCCTTACTAGCTCTTCCCTGACTATATCCTCACCTAATTTGACTGAGAGTTTGTGTTTAGGCAGATTTGAATGTGCTTACCTTTCTCCTAAAGTAGTTGTGTGGGGGCTAGTAGCATGGAAACCCCCTCCTGGAACCTATTGGAGCAGTGGGTATAAAGCTTTCTCCTAGGACAAGAAGGATTTGTCAGCCACAATAGGTGATGTCATCCAATGGCGCCGAGACGGAAGTACTACTCTCTATAGCTCAGAAGGGCTTGGCCCTTCTGAGCATGGGCCACCCAGGCCACCCCACCCCCCCCGGGTCCGTCCTTAGCCAGCCACTCTTCATTCTTCTGCTTTGCCAGCAAGACGGACTCTCCCACACTCTCTTCATTACCATCTATTTTCAACCAATATTGCAAGGACAGAAACTTCAATCAACACCTATTATGCCTAAACCGGGTTTTAAAAAATGTCCTACCTGCTCAAGAAGCACAGAAATAGGAGCAGGAACAAACACAGGTCCTTCCACAGACACAGGAGTTCATCCTCCAGCAGCCCCTCCACGCATGTGGCCCACAGCAAAGCAATGTTACTTACCTGTAATAGGGGTTCTCCGTGGACAGCAGGATAAGTCAGCCATACTTGGTGACTTCATCCGACTGCGCCGAGATGGAAGTACTCTCCATAGCTCAGAAGGGCTTTTGCCCTTCTGAGCATGAGCCAACTGGCCCAACACCCATCCCGCCCCTAGCTAGCCAGTTCGTCACTTGCTGAGCCTTTGCCGCTAGGAGGCGGGCACCAGTCAGAGGCTGACCCCTTCCCAGGGGAGGAGGGCAGGTATTTCTGGCTGACTTATCCTGCTGTCCTCAGAGAACCCTGTTACAGGTAAGTAACATCGCTTTCTCCTAGGACAAGCAGGATGAGTCAGCCACACTTGATGCCTCCCAAGCTACCAAGTGATGTGGTGGAAGGGGTAGATGAGGGACAGATCGGGAGCAGGGCGACACTTTACCGATACTGGATTCTATTGGTGTACCCTGGAACCCTTGTAATATCACCATTAGGTAGGGTTAACCATAGTGCGCCTGGTGGCGGTGCCAAGCCTGCCACATGCCGTACAAGCATTGCAGCGTGCAGTGATAATGGGCAAGCGCCCATGAGATGCAGTGTGTAGTAATAATGAACGTGCAACCTGCAGTCTCAATGCGTGCATGTGCCGTAGCAGTGATTATGAAAGTGTACAGTCTCAATGGGCAGGAGCAGAGATGGAGTCCCATCAAGCATCCAGCAGTAGTGTTGATCAATATCGGGTGCACTACAAGAGTGATGCAAAGAAGAGTATTAATACCGCCACAGTAAGGGGTAGACACTGTTAGCAAGGATAAGAATAGCATCAATATCGACTGTGCTACAAGAGTGATGTGAATGGGGCATTAATACCGCAATGGTCATGAGTCAGCCCATGGCCTGGTCGGGTGTGTCCAGGCTGGAGGTGTGTCCAGGCAGGAGGTAGCAGTCTAGATGTTGAGACTGCTAGGCGGTGTGTTTGTCCATGTTCTTGGACAGTGTGTAGTGTTAGCCATAAGAACATAAGAACATAAGATATGCCATACTGGGACAGACCAAGGTCCATCAAGCCCAGTATCCTGTTTCCACAAGTGGCCAATCTAGGTCATACGTACCTAGCAGTTTCCCCAAAAGACACAGGTTCCACAATGCTTGTACTGGGTCAAGCATTGATATCCTGGGTCCCTTCTGTAATAATGGTTTATGGACCTTTCCTCCAGGAACTTGTCCAAACCTTTTTTAAACCCAGCTACACTAACAGCCTTTACTACATCCTCCGGTAACAAATTCCAGAGTTTGATTGCACGTTGAGTGAAAAAAATATTTTCTTTTATTAGTCTTAAATAGTTTACCCTGTAGCTTCATTGCATGTCCCCTAGTCTTTCTATATTCTGATAACGTAAACAATCAATCTACGTTTACCCGTTCCACTCCGTTCATTAATTTATAGACTTCTATCATATCTCCCCTCAGCCGGCCCTTTTCCAGGTTAAAGAGCCCTAACCTTTTTAGCCTTTCTTAATAGGAGTATCCTTCCATCCCTTTTACCATTTTGGTGGCTCTTCTCTGAACCTTTTCTAATAACGCTATATCCTTTTTAAGATACGGCAACCAGAATTGCACACAATATTCAAGGTGCGGTCTCACCATGGAACGGTATAGAGGCATTATAATATCGTTTGTTTTATTTTCCATTCCTTTCCTTATGATCCCTAGCATTCTATTTGCTCTCTTGGCTGCCGCTGCACATTGGGCGCAGGGTTTTAACATGTTACCCACAATGACGCCTAAATCTTTTTCCTGGGTGGTGGTTCCTAATGTGGAACCTTGCATTGTGTAACCATAGTTTGGGTTGTTCTTCCCTAGGTGCATAACTTTGCACTCGTCCACATTAAATTTCATCTGCCATTTTGATGCCCAGTCTTCCAATTTATCAAGATCCTCTTGCAATTTTCCACAATCCTCTTGGGTTTTAACAACTTTAAATAGTTTTGTGTCATCTGCAAATTTGATAACCTCACTCGTTATTCCACTTTCCAGGTAATTTATGAATATGTCAAAAAGCAGCGGACCCAGCTGGGGTACACCACTATTCAACTTTCGCCATTGGGAAAATTGACCATTTAGCCCGACCCTCTGCTTTCTATCTTTTAACCAGTTCCTGATCCACAGTAGTACACTGCCTCCTATCCCATGACTCTTTAGTTTTGCCAAAAGTCTCTGATGAGGGACCTTGTCAAAGGCTCACCAGTCTGTAGTTTTCCAGATCACCGCTGGAACCCTTTTTAAAAATTGGTGTTACATTGGTGATCCTCCAATCTTCAGGTATTAGAGATGATTTTAATGATAGTGTGATGAGGAGAGCATGGCTGAGCCCATGCAAACAGAGGAAAATTGTAAATCTACCTTTAAGGAAGGAGACGGGCAAGGTTTCTGTAGCTTTCAGGGTGCAGGCAAAGGGAAAAAACACACACTTACTGAAGCTAAGCCACACCCAAGCTCTTTTGATCTAAGGGCAGGCTTGGAGGATAATGAGAGACACCTGGGTAAGGGACAGTGCAAGTTAGGGAAAAGGCAGCCTTATAGACACAGAGAAACACGTGAGAGGAGGACCAGCACCAGCACCAGGCCCAGCACCAGCACCATGACCAGCACCGGCTGGAGAGAGGATTCCATGAGAGAGCAGTACTCAGGGAGAGAGCAACACACGAGAGAGCTGACTAGAGAGAGCACTGCAGACTTCCGTGGGGGGAGAAACACCAGGGAAAGACCCAGAGAACTCACCGAAGAGGAGAATGGTGGAGATTTCCAGGGGGATTTCAGAGGTGAAAACAGCACCCAGGAAGAGAGCCAGGCTTGCAGGGAAACTGCAATTGGTTCTGAAGCCAGTAGAGCTGTAGCTGAAAGAATTGCAGACAAGGGGCAAGGTGCAGTTCCTCCAGTACGTGGACCAGCTAAAAAGATTCAAGTTCCTAGAAGGTGGGTGGATAAAAATATATCTAAGAGTGACCTAAGCCAGTTAGAGGCACTCTGGCGTTTGAGTCAGGAGAAGAACCTTCTCACTCCAGGTGAAAACCCTTTTCCTAATAAGAAGCCCCAGTGGAGGAGAATTCAGGAGCTCTTAGAGCGTTTCAAGCAAGAGGCATTGCAAGAAGGCTTAGAGCCAGACATACCGGTTGAAAACCCAGAGGAAATGCAAGTAGAATCTGTTGAACCTGATTCTGACTCAGAGGATTTATTAATGGACTGTTCATGGTGCAAAGAGGCAAAATAGAAGCTGCTGGTTAAAGAAAAAAGTCTGTAACCTGAAAACCACCAAAAGCAGTGAGTAAGACAGGGAGAATGATTCTAGCTTGAATTGCTAAGTACCCTGTTGAAAGAAGAAAAGACATTTACTTTGATTTGAAGAAAATAAACTGTGTTTGTTGCTGTATGTTTGAGAAACAGCTACGTATGTTGTGAAGGTCAGCTAAAGCAATTTCACTGTTGGGCTTTTGTGTGATTTTCCTGAAGATCATTTGTTTTGGAGAAGAATCCTGTTGCTTTGTTTGAGCTATATGCTTGTGAAAAGAAGGAAATAAATTCCTGTGTGTCTTTTGAAAAAAAAAAAAAACCTTTGTTCTCAATACTACTGTTTTTTTAAGTGGTAGCACAACTACAAGTCCCAGTAGCCCCAAGCTCTGGACGAGGACAAATAATTCTTTATTCAAAGACTAAACAGTGGCACCCCTATACCTATAGGCCGTGGCCTGGGCTAGGGGCCCCCACAATAGTTCACAGATTACTAATAGCAGGTCTGCCATCTCATATTTCAGTTCTTTCAACACCCTTGGATGTATACCATCTGGCTCAGGAGATTTGCTACTCTTCAGTTTATCTAATAGTTGTAATACATCTTCCTGATGTATCGATATTTCCCCCATTTCTTCCGCACCTTTAAATACCACTTCAGTCATGGGTAACATCCCTACATCTTCCTCAGTAAAGACCGAAGCAAAGAATTCATTCAGTCTCTCCGCTATCGCCTTGTCGCCTCTTAGTGCCCCTTTAACTCCTCTATCATCTAATGGACCAACTGACTCTCTCACAGGTCTTTTGCTACGAATATACTTGAAAAAATCTTTATTTCGCGTTTTTGCTTCCGCAGCAAGCTTCTTCTCAAATTCTCCCTTTGCCTGCTTTATCAGTGCCTTGCATTTGACCTGCCAGTGCTTGTGCTGTTTCCAGGTTTCGTCGTTTGCCTCTTTTTTCCATTTCCTGAAAGATGTTTTTTTGGCAACAACAGCCTCTCTGACCTCACCTTTAAGCCATGCTGGCAATTTTTTGGACTTCCTTCCACTTTTCTTAAAGCGTGGAATACATACTGGTCTGGGCTTCCAAGATAGTATTTTTCAACAACACCCAAGCTTGATGTAAGTCTTTAACCTTTGCAACTGCTCCTTTTAGTTTTTTCTAACCTATTTTCCTCATTTTATCATAGTCTCCCTTTCGAAAGTTAAAAGGTAGTACTGTGGATTTCCTTACTATCCCTCCTCCACTAATTAAATCAAAGGCGATCATGCTATGATCACTATTGCCAAGTGGCCCCAACACCCTTATCTCTTGCACTAGATCTGGTATTCCACTAAGGACTAGGTCTCATATGGCTTCCCCTCTGGTCGGTTCATGAACCAGCTGCTCCAAGAAGCAGTCATTTATTTCATCTAGGTTCGCACAGGATCTATACACCCACAGGATTATGCCATCTTTATGCAATCAAAACTATGCAAGACCGACAAGATGGTGATACCGGACCCCCCTGATGCTCAAGCATGCGCAACGTATCTAACCACCTTTACCACTCCGTCTAAGAGAACTATCGAAGACACCATTGCTACCCTAAATACTTCCACTTCATACTCAGATCCATGTCCGGCATTCTGGATAAAAGATCTGCGATCCGACCTTGCCCCAATCTTAGCTAAAATGATAGGACTATCATTTAGCACCGGGTCGTTCCCATCCATGCTCAAACAGACCTCCGTTAGACCGCTGCTTAAGGACACCAAATTAGACCCTCAAAAGGTCGAGTCTTACAGACCCATATCCAGTATCCCGATGCTCGCTAAAATCGTTGAAAAAATAGTCTACATGCAACTACAAGATCATGTGGACACCAACGCACCTCTAGATCCATCACAACACGGGTTCAGAGAGTCACATGGAGTGGAAACACTACTCACTACTCTTTTCAACACCATAATCTCAGGCATTGACAACTCACGTACAGGTTTCGCACTTATCTTTTTAGATATTGCGGCAGCCTTCGACTCAGTCTGCCACGAGATTCTCCTGATTCGGCTAAGAGAGAAAGGCATCACCGAAACAGCGCTGGAGTGGTGCAGGTCTTACCTGTCTGGAAGATGGCAACACGTACGAGCAAATGGAACCACATCCGAGCCATTCCTACAAAGTCAAGGAGTCCCTCAAGGATCCTCCCTATCGTCACTTATGTTTAACATTTATATCCAACCCATTTGTAACATCATTAGATCCTTCAACGTGAGTTGCATGATTTACGCTGACGATGTCCTACTGTACCTGCCAATATCCCTGGATTGCCCGGACCTCACCCCACTAACTAAGTGTTTCAACGCAATATCCGAATGGCTCCTCTCCCAAAATCTGCGCATCCAACATAAGAAAACAGAGGTCCTGTTCATCTCTAGAAATCTTGAGTTTACTCCACCTAACCACTTGGAAGTAGACAACGCCAAGCTGCAAGTAAAATCAGCCATACGGTATCTCGGAGTCACATTGGATCAGAACCTCAACATGAAGCAGCACATAGCAAAAACAGTAAGAGCGATCTACTTCAAGATCAGATCCCTCAGACACATACGCCCTCTACTCGAGCTGAGCGACTTCCGTACCATCTACCAAGCCCTCATCATCCCTCATTTTGATTATGCAAACGCCATCCTACAAGGACTTCCTCAGGCAACCTTACATCCCTTACAACTCGCCATGAACAGCGCCGCGCGAATCCTCTTAGGAGCACCAAGGAGAGAGCACATCACACCCCTCCTGATGCAGCTTCACTGGCTCCCCATTCAAGCCAGGATTAGCTTCAAGATCTTAGTGATGACATTCAAGGCCATCAACGGGTTATCCGCTTCTTCAATATGTGACCTCATACAACCACCCATGCCCAACAGGATAAGAAGAACCGCTGCAGCCAACATGCTAGCAATACCAAAAGCTATGACAAGATGCGCCATATCAACTTCAAATAGAGCCTACAGCCTGAGCGCCCCTAGCCTCTGGAACTCCCTACCACCACACATCAGAGCTATCCCCAACTTGAGCCAGTTCAAGAAGGCCTTAAAACACCTCCTTTTTATTAAATACCTCACAGCCTCCCCCGAACCCCAGCCACCAGGTATGAGCAACACACAATAACTCCATCTCACATATATACAGTTACCTATTTCAATGTTCCACACATGTACATAGTTTCCCCCGTTATCCAAGTTGATTGCTCCTGTTCATTGTAATGACCTGACTCTTGTTTATTGTCGGATACTGTTTGTTTTATGTAAACCGCGCTGATCGCAAATAGTGCGGTATATAAGAAATGTAAATAAAATAAATAAAATAAATAAATAAAAATATCTCCCTAGAATGTCCTGCCGTGACACTGACCCAGTCGATACCAGGGTAAATGAAATCACCCATTATTATTACTGGGCTGTAACGTTTGTTAGCTTCCTTTATTTCTTTGAGCATTTCATCATCCATTTGTTCATTCTGGCCAGGCGGTCGATAGTACACCCCCACTGCCATCGCCTTACCCCTTTTTACATGGAATTTCAATCCATAGAGATTCTACAGCAAATTTTGTTTGCTGCAAAACTTTAATCCTTTCTGACTCAATGCCCTCTCTAACATAGAGCGCAACTCCTCCACCAATTTGATCAGCTTTATCATTACGATATAGTTTGTACCCAGGTATCACAGTGTCCCACTGGTTGTCCTCCTTCCACCATGTCTCTGATATTCCTTTTTTTTTTTTTTTATTAGGTTTTAACAAATTACATTATACAAGATAATGAAAAGAAACAAACATTCCACCTCATATATTACAATAAGAAGTATACACAAAGGAAAACAATAAGTGAACATTCCTAAAGCCCTCTCTAAAATAGGGTGCAACCCCTCCACCAATTTGATCAGTTCTATAATTATGATGTAGTTTGTACCCAGGCATCACAGTGTCCCACTGGTTGTCCTCCTTCCACCATGTCTCTGATATTCCAATCATATCTAACCTCTCATTTAGTGCTATATATTCTAACTCTCCCATCCTATTTTTTAGATGTCTAGCATTTGCATACAAGCATTTTAGAGACTGTATTTTATTCATATTAATTTGGCTATTGGTAGACATGGGTAATTTGGGATATTTAAGCTCTGTCTGCTCCATACTCGAGGGCATTTGGGCTACTTTACTCTTTTTTGGAACCTCTCTGCTTTTGGTAGTATCTTTCAAGGACACATTCTTCCGAACCATCAGCTCTTGGGCAACTGTCGGCTTTCCCCTATTATCTAGTTTAAAAGCTGCTCTATCTCCTTTTTAAAGGTTAATGCCAGCAGCCTGGTTCCATCCCGGTTAAGGTGAAGCCCATCCCTTTGTTAGAGCCCCTCCTTTCACCAGAATGTTCCCCAGTTCCTAACAAATCCAAACCCCTCATCTCTGCACCATTGTCTCATCCACGCATTGAGACTCCGGAGCTCTGCCTGCCTTTTGGGTCCTGCACGTGGAACAGGAAGCATTTCGGAGAATGCTACCCTGGAAGTTCTGGATTTCAACTTCCTACCTAAAAGCTTAAATTTAGCCTCCAGAACCTCCCTACCACATTTTCCTATGTCATTGGTACCAACATGTACCAAGACAGAGACTCCTCCCCAGCACTATCTAAAACCTTATCTAGTTGGCGCGTGAGGTCCGCTACCTTCGAACCAGGCAGGCATGTTACCAGGAGATCCTCATGTCCACAGCCACCCAGCTCTCTACATGCCTAATGATCGAATCACCAACTATAACGGCTGTCCTAACCCTTCCCTCATGGGCACATGGCCCTGGAGAAACTTCCTCGGTGCGAGAGGGTTTTACATCACTTGGAGGACAGATCCTAGTTATAGGATCACTTCTTGCCACATCAGGGTGATGCTCTCCTGTCACGTGACCTCTCTCCTCCATGGCAACAGGGATGCTGCCAGACTGGAGGTGGGACTTCACGACTATATCCCTGTAGGTCTTGTCTATGTACCTCTCTGTCTCTCTTATGTTTTACAAGTCTGCTACTCTAGCCTCTAGAGAACGGACTCGTTCCCTGAGAGCAAAGAGCTCCTTGCACCTAGTGCACACGTAAGACCTCTCACCAACTGGGAGAAAATCATACATGTGACACTCAATGCAAAAGACTGGAAAGCCCCCATCTCGCTGCTGGACTGCTGTCTGCATCTTAGTTTTAAGTTTTTGTTTAGATCTTTAAGTTCTTTACTTACTAAGGGTTGCTATGGATATTTATACCAAGAAAACGGTGCCTAATACGTTTAATATACCTTGTTCACCTGAAGTTTAATTAATCCCAGGTCCTTAGTGTATGACTGATTTGGGTAACGAGCTTCACCTGAGAGCACCTCCTGTCTTTTAAGGTGTTGGGAGGGAGGGAGGGAAATAACACTTATTAAAAGAGGGCTGCTACACAGTACCCTGTTCTGTGCTGCTGAGGTAAGCTATATTCTTATTTGACTTAAATTATAGTTTTTTGCTGCTGCTAGGCTCTAACTTATTATGAAATTAAAACTACAAGCTCTCTGCTGGGCTCTAAATTTAACCAGAAAGCTCTCTTCTGTGTTTTAAATTTAAACTAAAAGTACTTTGCTGATGCTAGGCCCTGAGTGACTATTAAATTAAAACTACAAGCTCTCTGCTGGGTATGAAATGTAACCAGAAAGATCTCTTCTGTGTTTTAAATTTAAACTTAAACTGCTGCTACTAGGCCCTTACTGATTTAACAAGAAATAGTGGGTTCACAGATTAAATAGCTTTAATAGAAAGAATTCCTTTCAGAAAATTCCCAGAAGTATATACTCACAATTGCAGATCTGTCTCCAGAAGTAACAGTCCCCTTTTCTAGTCCTTAAAGGTAGCCCCATCAGAATACAGGCTGTAGGTTGGCTATGGACCCTCTGGTGCGGTTAGAGTGTTGGGCTTGAGTCCTTGCTTCTGCCCCTGGTCGTGGTGGAGGAGCATGTGGAATCCCTGGAGGTTGGTCCGCTGGGACACAAGAACATAAGATATGCCATACTGGGTCAGACCAAGGTCCATCAAGCCCAGTATCCTGTTTCCAACAGTGGCCAATCTAGGTCATATGTACCTAGCAGTTTCCCCAAAAGACACAAGTTCCACAATTCTTGTACTAGGTCAAGCTTTGATATCCTGGGTCCCTTCTTAATAATGTTTTATGGACCTTTCCTCCAGGAACTTGTCCAACCTTTTTTAAACCCAGCTAAACTAACAGCCTTTACTACATCCTCCGGAAAGAAATTCCAGAGTTTGATTACACGTTGAGTGAAAAAATATTTTCTTTTATTAGTCTTAAATAGTTTACCCTGTAGCTTCATTTCATGTCCCCTAGTCTTTCTATATTCTGATAATGTAAACAATCGATCTACGTTTACCCGTTCCACTCCATTCATTAATTTATAGACGTCTATCATATCTCCCCTCAGCCGTCTCTTTTACAGGTTAAAGAGCCCTAACCTTTTTAGCCTTTCTTCATAGGAGTATCCTTCCATCACCTTTACCATTTTGGTGGCTCTTCCCTGAACCTTTTCTAATACCACTATATCCTTTTTAAGATACGGCGACCAGAACTGCACACAATATTCAAGGTGCGGTCTCACCATGGAACAATATAGAGGCATTATAATATCTTTTGTTTTATTTTCCATTCCTTTCCTTATGAAACCTAGCATTCTATTTGCTCTCTTGGCCGCTGCTGCACACTGGGCCGAGGGTTTTAACATGGTATCCACAATGACGCCTAAATCTTTTTCCTGGGTGGTGGTTCCTAATGTGGAACCTTGCATCGTGTAACCATAGTTTGGGTTGTTCTTCCCTAGGTGCATAACTTTGCACTTGTCCACATTAAATTTCATCTGCCATTTTGATACCCAGTCTTCCAATTTATCAAGATCCTCTTGCAATTTTCCATAATCCTCTTGGGGTTTAACAACTTTAAATAGTTTTGTGTCATCTGCAAATTTGATAACCTCACTCGTTATTCCACTTTCCAGGTATTTTATGAATATGTCAAAAAGCAGCGGACCCAGCACAGATCCCTGGGGTACACCACTATTCACCTTTCTCCATTGGGAAAATTGGTCATTTAGCCCTACCCTCTGCTTTCTATATTTTATCCAGTTCCTGATCCACAGTAGTACACTGCCTCCTATCCCATGAATCTTTAGTTTTGCCAAAAGTCTCTGATGAGGGACCTTGTCAAAGGTTTTCTGAAAGTCCAGATACACTATATCAACCAACTCACCTTTGTCCACCTGTTTATTCACACCTTCAAAAAAACATAACAGATTAGTAAGACAAGAAACTCCATCCCGTGTATATAGGTCCTATACATGCTACAAATATGTACATAGTTTCCCTAAGTTATAATCCCAGTTGTATATTTCCTGTTTTATGTAAACTCACCACAGTCTGTTGATTGAAATGAGTATTCCTGTTTAATGTAAACCGCGCTGATGAAAAAGAGTGCGGTATAGAAGAAATACAAATAAATAAGTAAATAAAAAAGATCTTCCTTGTCTACAGCCATGTTGGCTGTCTCCCATTAGGCCATGACTATCTACATGCTGAGTAATTTTATTCTTTATGATGGTTTCTACCATTTTTCCCTGTACTGACATCCGTAGTTTCCCAGATCACCCTTTTTAAAAATTGGTGTTACATTGGCGATCCTCCAATCTTCAGGTATTACAGATGATTTTAATGATAGTTCACAGATTACTAATAGCAGGTCTGCAATCTCATATTTCAGTTCCTTCAACACCCTTGGATGTATACCATCCGGTCCAGGTGATTTGCTACTCTTCAGTTTATCTAATGTAATACATCTTCCCAATGTATCAATATTTCCTTCAATTCTTCTGCACCTTTAATACCACTTCAGTCATGGGTAACATCCCTACATCTTCCTCAGTAAAGACCGAAGCAAAGAATTCATTCAGTCTCTCCGCTATCGCCTTGTCGCCTCTTAGTGCTGCTTTAACCCCTCTATCATCTAATGGACCAACTGACTCACAGGTTTTTTGCTACGAATGTACTTGAAAAAGTCATTATTTCGCGTTTTTGATTCCACAGCAAGCTTCTTCTCAAATTCTCCCTTTGCCTGCCTTATCATTGCCTTGCATTTGACTTGCCAGTGCTTGTGCTGTTTTCAGGTTTCGTCCTTTGGCTCTTTTTTCCATTTCCTGAAAGATGCTTTTTTGGCAACAACAGCCTCTCTGACCTCACCTTTAAACCATGCTGGCAGTTTTTTGGACTTCCTTCCACTTTTCTTAAAGCGTGGAATACAGCTGGCCTGGGCTTCCAAGATAGTATTTTTCAACAACACCCAAGCTTGATGTAAGTCTTTAACCTTTGCAACTGCTCCTTTTAGCTTTTTCTTAACTATTTTCCTCATTTTATCATAGTCTCCCTTTCGAAAGTTAAAAGATAGTACTGTGGATTTCCTTACTATCCCTCCTCCACTAATTAAATCAAAGGCGATCATGCTATGATCACTATTGCCAAGTGGCCCCAACACCCTTATCTTTTGCACTAGATCTGGTGTCCCACTAAGGACTAGGTGAGGCCAGGTTTATTGGGGGGGTCCCACATGACAAAGAGTTCTGTCCCTTGTTGCTGGGCACTGTTTCGTGGGCATATAGTTGCATAGGGCTGTGATGCTACTCAGTGTATGGAGTCACTGCCCCTCCAGGGAGGGATCCCGCCATCAGATAGCCTGGCTGATATGACTACGGGATCCCAAGGGTGGCCTGGTCGTGGTAGCATAGCGTGTCATCAGGACTAGTGGTTTGGATTGCTATCCACAGCCATCAGGATTAGCATTTGGGACTGCAGGGTGGCTTATTTATTTATTTATTTAACATTTTTTATATATACCGCCTTTCATAATCTCAAAGCTGTTTACATAGAACAAACCTTTGGTCGTGGTAGCATGGCGTGTCATCAGGTGAACCTTATATCCTGTTGGTGCGCTGAACCCTGGTGGTACTCCAAAATTCCACTTCCCTTATCCCTACCCGAGGGGATCTAAGAAGGAACTGTGATGCAGGTTAATCCTGCACAAGGTATATCCTTATCCTGTCAAGCCTGAAGTTGGGCTGCTGGCCTTGTGCTCTGGAAGACCCCTCACCATCCTTCTCGGCAGTTCCCATTGAAGTGCCTGGGCGCGTCCAGGCCATCACCGAATTATCGGGTCTCATAGCACAGGACCTGCACCAGGAGGAACAGGGGTACCCCTCTTTCTGTTGTTTTCGGTTGCTGCTGTCCTGGGAGCGGGATATGGACAGGGCAATGCAGCCGACCACCAGCTCTTCCAGCCCCGGCATAGAGTGTTTTTACACCCCGGAGCAGAAACTGAAAACTCATGGCCGCCGCCAGCCTCCTTCACCATGTCCGGCCACAGGCGACGCCCGGCGGAGTCGCCTTGGGAGGGTAGCATCTGTGAGAGAGGGTACGCTGCTGAGTAGCGGAATCTATCTGGCCTTGATACGATCCCACTCCTGGGAAGAACAGAAGCTGTATTCGGGCCATCTCACGCTCTTGCCGAGGGGAGAACGAGGGGTGGAGACCTCCTCGATGTACCTCCGTGCCGTCACGGCGCTGCTGCTATTGTCATGGTTCCAGTCAGTAGCCCCACCAGGGATGGAGTTCAGCGTGTTGATGTCACTTCCAGAAAAACATGGTGGCGTGCATCTCACCATTCAGCACCATCCGAGAAGGTATCTCGGTGCCGAGGCACGAGCTTAATGGTGCTGTGTCAGCAGTTCATACATAGGTGGTGAAGGGCGTCCGAAGTGCTCCCCATCGGCGCTGAGAAGCAGATGACGCTTCAAAGATTTGCCAGGCCCGAGAATCTTCGCATGCCCTGGATACGCGCTCTGTGTCAGATGCCTCCAGGCGCAGACTCTGCACCCTGCTTGTGCTAGTGGCCTTTTGCTGTCAATCGTTACTGGCAGGAGAACTTCCTTGCGGGGTAGGCCAGATGTCCTAGGCCATTCTGCAAGAGGCCGGCATGAGGCTGCAGGCTTTTGGAAGGCCTGCAGGTGGAGGAGCAGCACAGTCAGGGATGGAGGCCTTGGACTGCACATCCCGGGCTGCGGTAAGCGAACCGTCGCCATCTTGGTCCTGGCCAGGATGGCCTGTAAGGGCAGAATAACACACACATGGCCGGGAATGGGGCCCAGGGGGCAGTCCCATGCTGCAGGGTTAGCTCCCTTCTTCTCCACGCAGCCTGAGAACAGGCGAGGAGGCCAGCTGGTCGGTTGGGGGGGGGGGGGGGTGCGGGAAAGCATAGTCCTCGATTTGCCGGAAATTCTTTAATATTGTATACTCTGATGTAGGATCAGCAGTATCGCCTGGGAGGACATAAGCTGGCATGCGAGCACATGGCTGGCAGGCACAGGCGCTCTGAGTCCGGCCACCCTGATCGTAAGAGCACCGGAGCTGATCTGAGTAAAGGAAGAATCAGAGAAACATCATTAGAGACATTTAATTCATATAAGTAGTAAGTAAAAGGAGTATTAGGTAGATTTCAGTTGGAGAGGAGAGAGGTCCGTCTTGCTGGCAAGGCGGAAGAATTGAAACTGGCTAGTTAGGGGCGGGCCGGGGGGGGGGTTGGGCCAGTTGTCTCATGCTAAGAAGGGAAAAAGCCCTTCTGAGCTATGGAGAGTACTTCCATCTCGGTGCCGTCGGATGATATCACAAAGTGTGACTGAATCATCCTGCTTGTCCTAGGAGAACTACGTACTTCCCCCCTCCTCTGACTCAGAACCAGCTTTCGGACACCCAAATGTTTATCCTTCCCACAAGGAGGGTGGGGAGACCGCCATCCGGACCCCCACATTGCTTGAGGTGCCGTACAGAGTGCAACACCCGGACATAGCACAATTTTCAACCTTGCTCTCCAGCCTCTTTAACCACTGGCCGAAAAATCAATCACCTACCTCTACTACTTCAGACCCGAAGGTCCCTATCTCACTAGCTGCACCCAGAGAGCTTACACCTACAGAGACGGCACCCCTGCCCTCCTGTGACGCCACTGCCCCTGTTGACCCTGGGTCACATATGACAGTTGAAACCTCGGGGCTCGACATAGAGCCTGCACCGACAGATCCCGCTACTAGCATCCCAGAGGACCTCATTTATCCCAGATTTCTCCACAAACTGGCATCAGCAATGGACCTCCCTACAATTCGACAGCCCTCAGACCAGCATCCAGAAACCCAAGCAGTGCTGAAATTCCTCGAGACCCTGAGAGCCCTTGCACCAATACCGGTGCATCCCCTGCTACATGAGAACCTCCTCAAGCTATGGCAGAGCACCAGCTCGGGACCCCCCTCCTCGCGCAAACTGGACTTAAAATACCAAGTCCAATCCTTGCCAGGATTCTACAAGACTCAACTCTCACACCAATCCATCATGGTGGAGTCCACCCTTAAGCACTCAAAGTCTACGCAGGCACATTCCAACAACCCCCCAGGCAGAGATCTTAAGCTTCTCGATGATATCGGCAAGAAGACATTCCAAGGCGCCATGCTAAGTGCAAGAATCTCTGCCCACCAACTACAGCATGCTCTCTACCAGGACGTCCTCCTAGGGCGCTAGAAAGACATCATCTCAACCCTTCCACAGGACATTCAGCCTCCCGCCAATGCCTCTTTAGCGGACCTACAGGAGTGCATGAAGCACCAAGTGCAAGCGTCCTTCGATTCCTTTGATGCGGCCGCATGCACAGCAGGGACTGCCATCTCTGCCCGCAGGCTCACCTGGCTCCGGGCCTCCGGTCTCAGAGAAGATACCCACGACTGCATCGCTGACGCCCCCTGTATTGGCGACTTTCTGTTCAGAGACAGGGTCAACGATACCGTCTCCACTATAAAGGACCACTGCACCACGCTTCAGACCCTCGCTGATGAGGGCCTCGAGCGCAACACCCGCAAGAGCTCCTACCAGCAGAGACAGTACCACACTTCAAAATGACATTACACAACATACCGGAAATGGCAACAGCCACGATACAAGCCACAGCAGCAGCATTCTTCCTACCGCAATAAGCCCTGCCAGTGCGACTGGAGACAGAAAAAGGACCCCCAAGCTGGGTCAATGAAACAAAGCCAGCCCTTTTGACAAACGATGCAAAGCCTGCCCCCCCCCCCCCCGGGGGGCCGGCTCACCACCTTCCTCCCGGCCTGGGAGTCCATCACGACTGACAAGTGGGTACTACAAATAATCAGGAGCAGGTACCGCATCAGAGTCCACTCTACTCCGTGGCAACGCAAACCTCCCCAAGACAGGGTGGACCCCGCATCGCCCACAGATCTGCCACAAGAAATATCCTCCCTCCTGACTTCCAAAGCAATCGAGCCTGTGCCACTGGAAGAAATTCACACTGGCTTCTACTCCAGATACTTTATGGTTCCCAAGAAGTCGGGTGGTTCTCGTCCCATCTTCGACCTGCGCAAACTCAACAAATTCATAGTCAAGGAAAAGTTCCGTATGCACTCCCTTGGGTCTATCCTCCCCCTCATCCAGCAGGGGGAGTGGCTCTCATCCCTGGATTTGATGGACGCCTACACCCACATCAGCATCCACAAGGACCACCGCAAGTTCCTCCACTTCCAGATCCATGTGAGACACTTCCAGTACAAGGTCCTCCCCTTCGGCCTCTCTCCGGCCCCAAGAGTTTTCACCAAATATGTCCTGATCTCTGGAAGGGGCGGTATAGAAAAGACCGTTAAATAAAAAATTGTAGCGGCTGCCCACCTACGCAAACAGGGCATATGTGTCTTCCCATACCTGGACGACTGGCTGATTTCAGCATCATCCCTACAGGAAGCCACAACGTCAACGCAGCGGACCATCGCCCTCCTATCATCTCTGGGCTTCCTGATCAACTACCAGATGTCGCACCCGCCACTCATGCAACGCCTTGAGTTCATTGGAGCAATAATAGACACCAAAGCCTCACAGGCATTTTTGCCTCTCGCTCGAAGGGACGCTATCATCCGCCTGATAAGACAAATCTCGGAGACGGGTTCCACGCCCACAAGAACACTCCTCCACCTTTTAGGACACATGGCAGCCTCTACCCAGGTCATACTCCTGGCGAAGCTACACATGCGCCACTTGAAATGGCACCTGAGGTCGCACTGGAACCAGCACTCGCAGCCCCTCAGCACCTCCATCCGCATGGACACCGCTGTCAAAGCGTCTCTCCTCTGGTGGACCCATGAGAGGAACCTGGCACAGGGCCGCCCACTAAGGCAACCCCCAAATCAGCTGACCATAACCATGGCTGCCTCCCTGTCCGGCTGGGGGGCACACTGCCTTCATCTCCGCACCCAGGGATCATGGATGGCACCAAAAGTGGTCTCTGCATTTCATATGAACCAGTCCATAGAGCTACCTAGCTTCCACCCAGAACCCCACTCCACTGCAGAGGAACAGAGGCTACACACTTTAGACTGCATCAGAGCCCTCCGCGTCTACCTCCAGCGGACTGCGCCTCACCGCTGTGGTACGCAGCTCCTCGTCTCTTATGACCCCAACAAACCTGGGTGTCCTGTCTCCAAATGGACCCTGTCTCTCTGGATCTCGGCCTGCATCGCCTTCTGCCTTGAGCGGGCGGGAGCAGAGTCTGCACCTCCAGTCAACGCACACCAGCTGCGGGCAATGGCCACCTCCATTGCCAACCTGAGATCCGTCCCTGTGGCGGATATCTGCAAAGCAGCCACATGGTCGTCCCCCTATATGTTCCAGAGACACTACTGCCGCAACCTCTCCAGCGAAGACCTTGACTTTGGTTGGGCAGTCTTGACCTCGGCAGATTGGCGATGCCTGTAGCACTGTCTGAACCGCATCTGTGATTCCCAGCAACCCCTGCACTGACGTTTGCACTGCTACTTGCACTGTTTGCACCTTGTCCTTTGCACTGTTTTGCACCTTGTTCTGCACTACTATTGTTTTATTGTCACTGTGCACTGTTTGGCAACCTGCCAAGCTTTTGTCGCAGCAAAGCAGCACTGCATCACGCTGCGCCACAATAAAGCAGGCATATTGTTCTCGATCACCGCCTTGTCTCCTTCTTGACCGTCCTTGCACCACAGCTCCACATAGCTGGGGAGGCACCTATTGTGGCCGACTCATCCTGCTTGTCCTAGGAGAAAATGAGGTTACTTACCTGTAACGGGAGTTCTCCGTGGACAGCGGGATAAGTCAGCCACACATTCCCACCTTCCTCCCCTGCAAGGTGCCAGTCTAAATCCCATGGGTGCGCGCCCCTGGCAGTTGACAGCTAGTAACTCAGTGGCTGGCTAGGGGCAGACCTGGGGGATGGCCTGGGTGGCCCATGCTCAGAAAGGCCAAGCCCTTCTGAGCGATAGAGAGTAGGACTTCCGTCTCGACGCCGTCAGATGACATCACCTATTGTGGCTGACTTATCCTGCTGTCCATGGAGAACTCCCGTTACAGGTAAGTAACCTCATTTCCTCTATCTTTCCCCGGCATTACAATCACCTCTTCCTTATCAAACAGCAGGATTAGAAACAAATGTGATTCTTCTACTCTGCTACTCTGAATAAAATCTCAAGTGCTTATTATTGGGATTCTGTAGGCAGGGCTATAATTCCCAGTATAGGTGTGTTTTTGAATCATGGTGAAATTTGAGTCCTAGCCTCTATTCCTTCTGCCTTCATGAATGAGACAGCAGGGTCTCTAGCAAATATCAGAGATGAGATGAGCCAGCTCTGTAGCCTAGCTCTCCAGAATAGGTGGGCCCTAGATTATTTGCTAGCATCACAAGGAGGAGTCTGTTCTTTAGTATGAATGTTATACTTTTGTTTCTGATCAGAACTGAATTTAACTGCACATATTAGCAAGATTAAATCTTTACAATCCCTTTTGACAGATATTATTAGAGATAAGACAGGTTTAGGAAACATATCTGACTGGTTTATCCTGTGGGGTTGGCTGGAACAACTTTTAGTTTCCATTTTTCTTTTTGTTGTGCTATTACTAGTGTTGTGCTGCTGCTTTCAGTGCATCCCAAATTTTGCAGCTATGATGAAGGCCTGTATTCCTAAACCTCCCCTGAAGCAGCTTCTTCCTACCAATTATAAAGTCACAGAGATTGAGGCCTCTTTACAAAAGGAAATGATGCTCAGATCTGGTCATCTGCACTCCCTTCCCTGAGGAACTTCAGCCTAAAAAGCGGCACTGAAGACCCCAGGAATGTGGAGAGCTGCAGGCCCAGATTCCTCGTTTCCCCTTCTGGTCCCCCACTTTTGTGAACACTGGCCTGGTCAGGCAGTGCTCAGAGGAGGGATTGACATGGGATATAAACAGGTCCTTCTAAGCTGCCACTTTTATTATATATATACATATATATTATTAATACACTATCTTAGCCACAATTTTGAGACATTTTTGTAATTATGGTCTGTCTGTTTCTTATTTCCCTAACATTCCCTAACATGCCTGTTTCTTTTTCCCCTGGCTGGTTGAAAGAACAGGTTACCAGACCTGCCTTTCTTTCTCAAAGCTTGATTCTGATAAGGACATAGCTGCATGCTGTGAAGCAGTTAGCAACTCACAGTGGGAAACTTCTCAAGGACAGACAAACTGTCTCTTAGCACAGATCCCCCTTACTGTCAAAGCAAGTTAGAAGTAATTGAAATTATGTTCAGGATGTCACCCCCAGTTCTCACCTCCTTATCTTGTGTTTGGGCATCAGAACTCAAGTCCAAAACCTTAGTTCTAATGCATATTCCTGAAGGATATATTAGTTGGGACACTTCAACAAGTGATACTGTAGCAGCAGGAGTCTGTTCAGAAGGTCCAAATCATTTATTTGTGCACAAGTCTCAAGCAGAATCAAATTCAAAATGGCTGAGCAATGTTCTCTGGCAAAACAACAACTTTTATAGACTTTTGCTCCATTCTAGGTATAGAAAAACATTTCATTAGTCCCGGTAACCTCCCGTACCTCTTCTATTGGTCCCGGTACTGATATGATTATCCAATTATGTTCTTTGAGTGGGCTCAGCACCTGCTCACCCCCCTTCTAGTCCCAATTACAATGGCCAGTTCACCAACTTGTTACTTTCCTACTTCCAAGGCCATTGGGCTAGTTAGTACGTGTAGGGAAGCAGGGCTCTGTAACCTTTCTGTCAGCAGTTTTAATTAAATCCCTTACAGCTGTATTTTCTTATCAGTGGCTTTCAAACATATTTTTCTGTATTTTTCCAACTTTCAGTTCTGCTTGTCTAAGCTAATTCAGTACTTTTACTGAGTTCTAATTCTACAATAGCAGCATGTTGGGGGATGTGCAATTCCTTTTAGCCTCTCCACAGACTTCATTTACAGGTCAAGCTAGTTAGGCCTGTCTGCTTATGTCAGACACTGTGGATCACAGGCCTTCACCTGCCACAATACTTTAATCCCTCCTTCCTCACACCCTTTTGTATTTTAAATTCTTATCTCATCTCTCTTCAACATGTTTTTTTGTTCCTAAAGGAAACAGCCTGTAAAATAACACAAGTACACTACCAAAAAACTGCCTCCAGTTTTGCAACTGATTCCTATAGATTTTGGGGTGCTGAATCCAGGAAAAATAGCCAAAATGTTCCATCACGTCACGTTTTCTTGCAAAATTAGATTTCTTACCCATATAAGGAATGTTCACATAATTTCTTTTTAGCCGACTGCAGTTTATTTTCTTGGCCCAAAATAGAGGTTGTAATGGTTAACTAACTAGAAACACTCCCTCATGATATTTTAGAGTGTTTTGTATTCATTTTATATATTAACAGGACAATTGGGAGGCGGGGGGCTAAATCCAGTACTCGCGCTGGCGCATGTTCTTTCCTGTTCGCCTCGCCTCGTTCGCTCGCTCAAACACGGTGGTTGCGACATGAACGTTCCTGTCAAATTTCAGTTTCTCGCAAGTTTATTATTACCTTTTGTTTGCTCAGTCGTAATCCAGCTTTATTCCGAAGTGGTTCACTACAGTTGTAGTTTGCAGTGCTGTGTATTTGTGATGGCTCACAGAGCCAGAGGTTGCGTCAACTCTCCGGACAGTTTTTGTTTTATTTGTGGGGAATATACCGTGAGAAAGCGGCAGAGGAACATTTCTGCATTTATTAAAAAAGTATATTTCGCCTATTTCGGTTTGAAGTTAGGCGATCAAGACAAACCGTGGGCTCCTCACAAAGTGTGCAAGACATGTGAGGAAGATCTACGCTTATGGATGAAAGGTAAAAAACAAGCATTTCGTTTCGGAATACCTATGATGTGGCGTGAACAAAGAGACCACAGCAGTGACTGCTATTTTTGCTCTTGCATTGTGAAGGGATACAACTTAAAAAATAAGAACGTAATAAGTTACCCCAACCTTCCCTCAGCAATTAGGCCTATGCCTTATAGCAACGAAGTACCTGTGCCTGAACCACCAAAATCTTTGGATCATATTTGTGTGGACGGTTCTGATTATGATGAGACTCATCAGATGGCTTTTCCCGATGAGTCCAGTACTTCCGAGTTTGAAACTGAACCAGATCCGAAACCTGAACTTTTCTCTCAAGCTGAATTGAATGATTTAGTCCGGGATTTAGGACTCCCAAAAGATGCTGCCCAACTGCTAGGTTCTCGGCTTAAACAGAAAAATCTATTGTCACCAGGAACAACTTTTTATTGGTACCGCAACCGCGAGACACAATTTTTTAAGTATTTCAGCAAAGAGGAAGATTTGGTATTTTGCAACGATATATACGGAGTGATGGAAAAGTTTAAACTCAATTATGATCCTGCTGAATGGCGGCTGTTCATTGATTCGTCAAAAGACAGCATAAAAGGTGTTCTTCTTCATAATGGTAACACATTCGCTTCAGTTCCTATTGCTCACTCTGTTATTCTCCAAGAAAAATACGAGAATTTGGCCCTGATTCTTCAGAAGATTCGTTATGATGAGCATAAGTGGATGATTTGTGGAGACTTTAAAATTCTATCCATGCTATTAGGGCAGCAATCCGGTTTCACCAAATATCCCTGCTTCCTTTGCTTGTGGGATAGCTGGGCCCGCGACCTACACTGGGGGAAAAAAGACTGGCCAATTCGGGAGTATTTGAGACCCGGTGAGAAAAATGTTCTTCATGAGAGCTTGGTACCTCGTGATAAAATTCTATTACCACCTCTCCACATTAAGTTGGGTCTCATTAAGCAATTCATCAAGTCCCTTCCAAAAGATGGTGAGTGCTTTCGGTACCTTTGCTCAAAGTTCCCCCGACTTTCTGAAGCAAAGCTAAAGGAAGGAGTGTGTGTTGGCCCTGATATAAGGAAACTCATTTCAGATGGAGCATTCGCTGAAACGATGTCTGAGAAGGAAAAAGAAGCCTGGGATTCCTTCAAGGATGTTGTTCTCAAATTCTTGGGGAACAGGCGGGATGAGAACTATAAGGATATTGTTGCCAGGATGCTCAATGCCTTCAAAGAACAAGGCTGTAACATGAGCCTGAAAGTCCATTTCTTGCACTCCCATGTGAACTACTTTCCCGAAAACTTGGGGGCATACAGTGAAGAACAAGGTGAAAGGTTTCACCAGGACATCAAGGATGCAGAGAGAAGGTACCAAGGAAGATGGAACACCACTATGATGGCTGATTTCTGCTGTTTGCTGCTGCGGGATACCCCAGATGAAAAATACGCCAAGCAGCGCACCAAGAGAAGCATTCGGGGGAAGAAGAAACGGGCCCACCAGGAGATTGATTGACCCAAGAATGACTTTAAAATCTAAACTGTGTTGACAAATATCGTGTTTTTACTAAACTTTGAAATAAAAATTTGCTAGTTATTACCACAGTGTCGGATCTCATTTATTAGAATTTTATTTTCACACCATCGGGTGTTTGTCTTCATGTATTGCAATGGTGCGGTTTGCGTTTTCTATTCTTACATACATACCTGTACAACATTTTTTGCACATTTCTTTGCTTTGCTTTGTGTCTAACCTCGCTCTTATATGCTCAATGTTTGAGCACATGTATGTGGCTGTTTTAAGTGCAGACAATTTTGCTACCATCACAGTGTGTTTTGTTGACATTACTCTATTCTTATGTGCTGCCTTGTTACAATTTTCTTTATTCTTATTTGAATAACTACTAAACAATTAGTATAAAGAATTCATCCAAGAAACTTTTATCTCGATCGCACTCAATCTGAAACGTTCACCTCAAACTGCTAACCCAATGTAGCAAAAAATCTGTACATGATGGAGCAAATTGGTTACCAGATTTGGATTCAGCGCACCAAAAAACGTAAAAATCAATCGAAACATTAGAGGCAGTTTAAAAAAAAATTTTTTTAGTGTACCTGTGTAATTTACTTTGTCCATGGGAAAAGTTCTAAGAGATGCATTATAGTCCACCTACTTTCCTTGTACCTGAAAAGGAATACATTTATTTATTTATTTATTTATTTATTTTATTACAGTTGCTTATATACCGCACTATTCGGCATCAGCGCGGTTCACAGTATAACAAAATGACCAAAACACACTTCTGTTTGGTTTTACATCGAACAGGGGTATAAACTTGGATAACAGGGGGTTGAACTATATACATGAACTATATACATGAAATATAAACATGAAATAGGTCAAATGCATAACGTAAAAGACCTATAACACGATGGAATTGAACAGTATAAAATAAGTCCGTTTCAGATATAAAATACATTGTGAGAATGGGCTGTAAGAAAGGCAGTGTTTCTTGGTGGTGTTATTTAGAAACCACGCTGGCTGTGTTTCTTAGTTGGTGTTATCTGGAATCACTGTCTGTACTTTGCTACATGTCTGTACTTTGCTAAGTGATGTGGTCACTAGTGTTTTCATTACTTGTGACCCTTTGCTGCAGCAAAGAATAAATCTGCTTTTGCTGTACAGATTGGTGTGTTCTGTATAATTTTCCCCGCTGAAGTTTGAATTCCAAGTGACAGATAGGATTTGCGGCTCCCATAACACCATTAACCACTTTAGTAGCCACCCTCTGTACTGACTCCAACCCGTTTATATCCTTTTGAAGGTGTGGCCTCCAGAATTGCACACAGTACTCCAAATGAGGTCGCACTAAAATCTTATACAGAGGCACCAAAGACCTCCTTTCTTCTGCTGGTCATCTCTCTCCCTATGCACCCAACCATCCTTTTGGCTTTTGCCATCGCTTTTTCTATCTGTTTAGCTACTTGAAGATCTTCAGACACAATCACGCCTAGGTCCCGTTCTTCTCTTGTGGACAGAAGTACTTCACCCCCTATACTATATTGCTCCCTTGGATTGCTGCAGACCAAATGCATGACCTTGCATTTTTTAACTTTAAATCTCAGCTGCCAAATCCTAGACCATTCTTCAAGCTTAGCTAGATCACTCCTCATGCTATCTACACCTTCCTGGGTGTCTATTCTATTGCAGATTTTGGTATCATTCGCAAAGAGGCAAACTTTATCCGACAGCCCTTCTGAAATATCACTAACACAGATGTTAAAAAGAATCAGACCAAGGATAGATCCACTGGTAACCTCCCTCTCCTCAGAGTGAGCTCCATTTACATGTATCCTTTGTCGCCTCCCACTCAACCATTTTCTGATCCAAGCAGTAACTTTAGGGTCCATCCTTAAGGTGCTCAGTTTGTTTATAGGTTGCCTGTGCAGAATGGTGTCAAAGGCTTTACTAAAATCTAAATACACTACATCTAGAGCTCTCCCTCAGTCCAATTCCCTGGTCACCCAGTCAAAGAAATCAATCAGATTTGTCTGACAAGACCTGCCTATGGTGAATCCATGCTGCCTCGAATCCAGTAATCCGTTGGACTCCAGAAACCTCACTATTTTCTCTTTCAGCAGCGCTTCCAATAATTTACTCACCACCGAGGTTAAACTAACCGGCCTGTAGTTTTCAATTACATCCTTACTTCTGCTTTTGTGTAAAGGGACCAAATGTGCCTTTCTCCAGTCCTTTGGCACCACTCCCGACTCCAACGAGGCATTGAAAAGATAAGTCAGTGGAGCTGCTATAATGTTCCCATGTTCCTTCAGTATTCTCGGGTGTATCCCATGTGGTCCCATCGCTTTGTCTACTTTAAGTTTAGCTAGCTTCTCATGAACACAGTCTTCTGAAAATTGTTCAAGATGTCCCTCGCTTCAGTTCCTGTTTGTGGGTATTTTCTGAGGTCCTGCTCCTGGTTCTTCATCTGTGAACACAGAACAATTCCATTTTATCCTTATCAGCTTCCACGTATTCCTCCCCTTCATCCTTGAGTCTGACAATACCACTTTTGCCCTTCCTCTTTTCACTAACATATCTCAAAAATGTCTTATCCCCCCATTTTATTGCATTGGCTATTTCCTCCTCTTTCTAAATCTTTGCTTTCCTGACTACTTTGCTAGCTTCTCTAAGGTTTTCCAAATATAGATGCCTGTCTTCCTCTCTCAGTAATCTCTTGTATTTCATGAAGGCCTCCCTTTTTTCTTCACCTTTTCAGCTACTCCTTTCAAAAACCATAGCGGTTTCCTTTTCTTTTTACCTTTATTTACCACTTTAACAAAAAGGTTGGTTGCCTTTAAAATATCTCCTTTCCGTTTTGCCCACTTTTTCTACATCCTCCAGCTGTCCCCATCCCACTAACCGCTCCCTGAGGTATTGGCCCATCTTGGCAAAGTTTGTTTTCCTAAAGTCTAAGACACTTGCTTTTGAATGGATTTTATCAGTCCTAGTTCTAATACTGAACTGCACCATCTGGTGATCACCGGATGTGAAATGATCTCCCATTTTAATATCAGAAACACTTTCATCATTGGTAAGCACTAAGTCCAGTATGGCCCCTTCACATGTGGGTTCTGTTACCAGTTGCCTGAATAGTTCTCCTTGTAGAGAATCCAGGATCTCCTTACTTCTAGATGATACTGCAGCAGGGATGTGCCAATCAACATCTGGCATATTGAAATCCCCTATCAGTAGCACTTCCCCTTGCCTGGCAATGCTGTGTATGTCTTCAGTTAACTCTCCGTCCACCTCTTTAACCTGTGAGGGAGGTCTGTATATCACGCCAATGCAACTAGATTTCTCTGTCCTTCTTTCTAGTTTAACCCCCCTTTTAAGCCCTGTATTTCCATAGCTTTAATATTATTTTTTACATATAGTGCCACTCCTCCTCCCCTTCTTCCTACTCTGTCCTTTCTGAATAAAGTATAGCCTTGTATAGTTACATCCCAGTCATGGTTGTCCATGGACCATGTCTCTGTTACCGCCACCAAATCCAAGTCAGCCTCTCCCATTAAAGCCACAACATCTGGGATCTTATTTTCCACGCTACGAGCATTTATAGACACTGTCTTCCAGATGTTGCCCCTTTTACCTATTTCTATAAATGTTCATTTAATGTTTCACTTTCCTGGGGGCTTTCTTCACCCATCCCCAATAAATCTAGTTTAAAGCCCTCTTCAGTAGGTTAGCCAGTCTGCTACTGAAGACACGTCGATCCGTCTTGGACAAATGGACACCATCTCTGCTCTGCAACCCTTGGAACAGCATCCCATGGTCCAGGAAACCAAAACTCTCTCAATGATACCATCCACGCAGCCATGCATTCATCTCTAGGATGCAAGCTTCTCTGCCTTGGCCTTTACTCTCAATGGGGATAGTGGAAAAACAGAACAGAATCAATTTGATTTGAAACATAACATGATTAGATAATAAAAAATGTGGTTTATTTTTAAATTTTAATGATTGGAATGTCAGCTTTGCAAACGTGTCTTTCGTATATTTGTTTTTTGATCAGTGCAGGAGAAAAATACATTTCTGTTTCTCTTCAGTGTTCTACTGCTGAAGGAGTCTGATTTTTCAAGCTTTACATTTTAATCTATGCCTGTGTGTTTCATTTGCTAATTTGTAGTCCTTTATTCTATATTTGATGAAGGGCTGTCTGTGCTTTGTGTGACTGAGGTGAGATATTCTGCTAACATGTTGTTTCTTGATGTCTAATGCATGGTGTAATATTTTCAGGGGTGTCTTCTGATATATAAGATGGTTGTTGAATGAGTCATGAGAGGGAGTGCCATTATGGTATGGTAAGGTTGTAAGCTGATTGGGCTGCTGTGACAAAGTGTCTTTTTGGTTTCTTATACTTTATCAGTTTTTGAATACTTCTAAAATTGTTTTCTCACCTTGGAAATGTAGAACAGAGGTTCCCAACCTGTGAACCGAGAACTCGTCAGGGTTCTTAGGCCATTGCAGGGGGTCTGAGACAGAAAAAAAAGAGAGACGGCACCAGAGGTAGGGAGGAGAGAGATTGATAGGGACTAGCTAGAAAGAGAGAAAGAGAGATCGGAGGGAATTTAGGAGGAGGGGGAAGGAAAGAGACTGAGACTAGTGGGGACTGGTTTGCAGAGTTGCCAAGTTACTTAGTTACTGGAATAAGATTTTAAGCCAATCCTGGTTTTCTGATCTTATCTTGATGCATTATGGGACCTGCAGCACTGATTCCAATGGGTAAAATCAGGGACTGCAAATACCATACTGCACTTAATGCAAATTTAAAACAAGAATTGGCAAAAATCTGACTTCTGGAACTGGGTAACTTGGCAACTCAGGGTTTGCGGGGGAGGGGGAGAGAGACTGTTGGAGAAGGTAGGGTGAGGGAGATACAGGGCTAGTGGGAACAGGCTTGGTGCTAATGGGAGAGGTCCCGGAAGAGTAGTGGAAATGAACTGGGGACCCTGAACTTTTTAAAGGTTAATAAGGGTTCCACACCACCAAACGGTTTGGGATCCTCTAGTGTAAAGTATGTTGTGTAGATCAGTGAAAAAAACTCTTACTTTTATGCATTCTGAATTGGATTTTTTAGACAGCACAATGTAAAAAAGGTACAAGGGCATGAAGATATGACAAGGCACTGTGGGTTCCTTCTGAAATTCCTGCAACCATAAAAACCTGCTGTATTGCAGTTTCCATGGACATTTACTGCTGTTCTATTAAATCAGAGATAACAAGGTGTTCAATGTGACATAGCAGTGCTTTTCCTTTTGATTGCTCACTATACATCTTCCCTGGAGGTATTTTCTTGTTTACCTTGGCAAGGAAGATGCTGATTGTGAAAGAGATTCAGTTTAAGGCAATTTCAGCAAGGGTGGAGTAGAGCTCATATACAGTAACAGTGTTTGTGAGTTTCCTATACCCTTCCTCTTCTAGGAAAGTAGAGCTTCCCAGAGCACTGCAAGAATGAGTCACAGCAGGGAACAGGAGAAATTACATTTAATTGAAGCTATCTTCTGGTTCAACCCCAACTTATAGTGAAGAATTGCGCAATTGTTTTTCTCAGGCACACAGCTCTAATGAAAACACTTCCTGCTGTTGCTACAGATTCAGTTTCGTAAGCCTCATATGCCACATGGCTTAGAGAAGATTTGCCTTTATTTAGTTTCCCATGTTTGCTTTGGGCAATAATCCATCAACATGACAAAATCTCACTGATAAGACAAAACCAGGTTGCTACATGCCCCAATTTAGGTTAGAAGTCATAAGTGATTCCATATATCTGAATCATGTATAGTGGGAGAGAGGAACTAAGGAGCTAAGCTATTTAAAACCCTTGTTTTATTTCAGTCAGGCTTTGTTATTCCTCTTTAACACACATGCAGTCCAGACCCTACTGTGGTAGTCATGCCCTTCCACATACCAACCTCTTCATAATATTTTCAATTCTCACAATGTTATCACATTTTCTCACTCCAGATCATCCCTTGCTGCTTTCCCATGTCTTCTCTGGGATCAACTGGTTTTCCTAATGGCTCAGCAACACTGTCTGAATCACATTCAGGGCTGGCATTAGGGGTGTACAAATAGGGTGATTACAAGGGGGCCCCCAAGTCTGTTTGAGGCTGAAGAAGGCACAGTCTACCAGGGAGCTTTGTGGCCCTCTCCCAAATTTCTGCCCTAGGACCCAGCATGTGTAACACCAGCCCTGGTCATACTCCATATTTCAAGAGCCATGATCTCCATGAAGAAACAAGCTTTGCTGAACACTGTCGTTTTTCTTTCTGGGTAATACCAATTCATTGAACCTGTCTCCCCTCTGGAGTCTACTTGTAACACCAGCCCTCCATGCTGTTTGAAATTTGCTAGTCTCTTTTCAAATCCCTGCCCTCACTGAGTGTTGGTTAGATTTGGTGTATACATTTGATCATCAAGACTCTGCCATGATTAAGTCTTGCAACAAATAAGATCTACTTAGTCATTTCTAGATCCCAGAATTGCCAAATTACCCAGTTCCAGGAGTGAGATTTTAACCAAGTCCTTTATTTCTGATAATCTCATCCTGATTCATTTTGGGACCTGCAGCACTGATTCAGTGGGTAAGATCAAGGACTACAAATACCATACTGCAATTCAATGCAAATTTAAAGCCAGAACTGATAAGAAATCTGAAACTGGCAGCTCTGAGATCCCAGGGATCTTCACACATTGTTGCATGCTTTAGTTCTTAGCTGGGCCAGGCCCAGTTATTGCAACTCATTGTACCTTGGTTTAAAGCTATCTTCCCTGAAACATCTGCAGTGAGTGCAGAAAACTACCATGAGCGTTTTCACTATGCCCATAGGTATGACCACATACAGTACCTCCAATACTTTCTGCACAGCATTGGCTTCCTCTTTTTAGTGCTGCCACTACTACTAATCATTTGTATAGCTCTACAAGGCGTACGCAGTGCTGAACATAAAGATGTAATGTATCCAGGTGGTGAAAATAAAAAAGTAAATACCCAGTTGAGAACCTTGTGTTTCTTCTCCCCTCCAGGGATTGGGGCACTGCTTCCGTGGCTGCAATCTGCAGCCCGAAGGTTTGTTTTTTAATTAGAATGCAACATGATGGTGACAGCAGCAGCAGCAGCAGGATCACTACCTGGCTAAGCTAGAACTCTAGTGAAGTAAACCTTGAGTGTCAGTTGGTGTCTGTTTCTGTTTGTGAGTGAGAGTAAAAGTGTTTGAGAGGTGCTTGAGTGCAGAGTCCTCTGTTTGAATGTTTTAGTGAGAATTTTGAAACTTGGATGAAGTGAGGATGTATGGAAAAAGAATGGTTTTGAGTGATTTTGATTTTTTTTTTGATAGATATGGCTGACCTATGTATGAGCCATATAGGGTATGAGATAGATTTCCCTGAGTGATGAATTCCTTTAAAGGACAAATGAGGATATAAGAAGAAGTCATATTCTGGTTTTCTTGGGTTTTATTTGCTTCAGTGGTTTTTATAAGCAGGAAATTTCTTGTTGAAGGGAATCCTGTTTTAGAGAATAGAGAAGCTTAAGAGACATGGAAAATAAATTAGTAGGAAACAGTAACCTCTAAGACTTACATTTTTTTTAATCCTAACTGAGAGATTGCAGGTGATAAGCCACCTGGTATGCCCTAAGTATAGGAATATAAGGATAGGGACATTAATTCTGTATAGGAGAAAAAGAGAGTAGTGCAGGAATGAGTGAACAATGTAAGAGATGTGGAAATTTTAGTGAAAGTAAGTAAGATTGAGATTGGAAGTAAGTACAGTGGAAGTGTGAGAAGGGTTAAATCAGAGTGTGCTAGCTGCGTGAGAAAGAGAGGTGAATGACTGGAGAATGAATAGTGTGTGAAAGAGGTTTTTTTTTAGGCTAGTCTGCTATTTTCATGCTACATATAGTTTTTATAGGTAAAAGACTGGAAGGAGCTGGGGGGACAGTAAAACTGAGTTAGATTGCGGACGTTTGGGGAATGCTGATGCCAGTTCTCTTCCTTCATCCAGCTGAATTGCTGAAAAGTCTGTAATGCAGAGTTCCTGGACTGAAGTTCCTGAAAGAAGCCGCAAGAGAAATCTTCAGCGGTAAATGGCTCCAATAGTCTTTGCTGTGGACAGTGATAAATAACCATTATATTCACATTACTGGGACTTTCCTTACATTTGAGCTCAAGTTCAAATGGGACACATTTGAGACACATGGAGGCCAATTCCGCCGGGGCATGTCTGGGCAGTCTGGACATCCAGAAATCTGGACGGCCCGGATATGGACCCGATTCTGCCCTCGTGGGAGATAGATAGCCCTTTGGGAGCAGAATCGGGGCATAGGGCCTGGACATCCTGGACATGCCCCGATTCCATGTCTCTGTATGTCCAGGCATTTCTCCAGCTAGCCCAGCCAGGCTCCTGCATGGATCCGCAGTTCCATGGTGTCTCGTTGCCATGGCACTGTGACTCCATGCAGGAGCCATGATCGGCCACACTCATCAAACTGCCTGCTTCCCCACATCCCAACTCTTGATCGGCCCTTCCGAGGTCAAGATTGGGATGCGGGGAGCCCCCTCTCCTGCTTACCTCAGTATGGGGTCCTGGCATGGTCATCCATCACCATTGGGGAGACTTATTCCACTTCCAAGGTAGAAATATCCTCCATCTAAGGCACCCGGACCAGATGTACAGGGCCGTCACCAGAATCGTCCATGTACATCTGGGTTGGGGGCCCTGCCACTGGTTTGCCTTCGTTCCTCCTCCTGCCCGCCCCTGTACAGAGCTCCCCACTCATCTCCCCTGTACCTGCGGGGAACTCTGTTACCAGAATTGGCACCTTGGCATTCAGCAGGGATGGATGTCCAGATCAGACATCCTTCCCTACTAAACACGAATCGGAATGACCTCCATAGAGACTTTTCTGATTGTACTGTAGCAGCAAAGCGCAGACAAACCAATGATACCAGGAGTCTGTTCAGAAGGTCCAAATCATTTATTTGTGCACAAGTCTCGAACCAGTCAATTTCAAAATGGCTGAGCAAAGTTTTCAAGCATTACAACAACTTTTATAGACTTCTGTTCCATTCTAGGTATAGAAAAACATTTCATTGGTCCCGGTACTCTCCCGTACCTCCCGTACCCCTTCCATTGGTCCCGGTACTGATAAGTTTATCCAGTTATGTCCCTCCAGTGGGCATGACACCTGCATACCCCCCTTCTAGTCCCAATTACAATGGTCAGTTCATCAACTTGTTACTTTCACACTTTCAAGGTTATAGAACCAATTTGTACGTGCAGAGGAGCTGGGCTCTGCAACTCATCTGTCAGCACTCCCAATTATTTCTTTGCAGATGTACTTTTTCTTATCAGTAACTTTTAAACATGTTTTTCTGTATTTTTCCATTTCTCAGTTCTACAGTTCTGCTTACCTAAGCTAATTCAATACTTCTACTGAGTTCTATCTTACAATAGCAGCATATTGGGGGATGTGCAATCCTATATGCCTCTCCACAGGCCTCATTTACAGGTCAAGCTAGCCATGCTGGCCTGCTTATGTTCAGACACTGTGGGTCACAGGCCTGCACCTGCCACATTCCCCCCTTTGATTAATCTCACCCTATTACTTAATAAGGTGTGAGAATTAAATCACTTTCTGAAGAATCACATCCTGGCTAAAGGATTTCTACCAGGACTGGCTGTATATAAAGCCATGATTTTTGTTGCGGTCTTCCGCTCTACTGTACTATCAATAGTGTTATGAATGGAACGCATACAACATGGGATTAAACATGGTAATAAGAAGATAACAGCAACAAGGATTAGTACCAATACGATGAAAGTCTTAAATCCTCCCATCCATGAAAAGAGGTTAGCAAACCAATTAGGAAATTTCAATGAGTGCCACGTCTGTACTGGCACATAAGCATGTCTTTGCATATCTTTAGCAATTTCTTCAACTACTTGACCTTTATCATCTATTTTCAAACAGCAATTGGTTAAGTTCAGCTTACCACATACTCCTCCTTCAGCTGCTAACAAATAATCAAGTGCTAAGCGGTTCTGATATATCGCAGTGCGCATCTGTGTACTTTGTCTAGCTAAAAGCGTGAGAGCATGACTAGTTTCATTGGTTATTATTTCAACTACTGCTTGTAAGCGAATAATACGATTAATCATATAAATTGGGGTACGATAACCATACATACCATCATCATTCCAAGTGGCGGGTCCATAATATTCAATGATTCTTTCTGGTGGCCAATCATCACCTTGCCATTTCTCCCACTTGCCTATCTGTAAGGCCTCTCTCTTCTGTCTTAGTGCTCTTTTGTGTCGGTGGGTAGTGTATACTGGGTATCCTAATTGTTCTCCATGCTCAGTGTTTAACAGGAAGAAAGAAGGTCTGATGGTTCCTAAGACACATGCTCCTCCCCAGTGTGGTGGGAGTTGTGCATACGCTCGGTTTCCACAGATCCAATATAGGCCAGGTGGGGCCTGCCAGGCTTGGATTTCAGCAAGGTTAGTCCATAGACCTGCAAGTTCAGGAAATCTGGCTAATGGGTTAGGAGGTTCAGGATGTCCAATTCCTGACCACCATGCTATCTTCTTGGTTGTGGCATTATAGTACTTTTGGCTAAGACAGACCAGCTGTCCTACCTTTTGGGTGAACTGGGGTCCAGTTCTGGCATAGCAAAGACGTCCAACGATTGAGTGCGCTAACACCCATTCACTGGTAGTCTTGTGTAATTCAGTCTGATTGTAAATCATGGAATAATTCAATTCTTGGGCTTCCCATGGCCACTGATCTCCCATTTGGGTTCCGCCACAGAAATAACAATCTGTGATCTTAAGACTAGATACTACTGCTCCGGCTAATTCTAGAAATAAATTCTGTGAGGGGTGAGGGATCTCAAACTTATTTACATGCATGGCTTCATAAAAAGTATTATGAATATGATATTTAGATGACTTGTGGGCTTGGGTATTCAATCTGATATACACAATGGTCCCTGGATCTATTGCTCCTCCAGCAATACGTAAACCAAACTTATATCCTTGTTTCCATGCATGGGGATTGTGTATACGTAAGTGTAAGGGGTTACAAGCATCTTTCTGACATTTATCATTTGTGGTTGGCTTGGTTAAAGTAGCCATTCGTTTATCTATTTTCTCATCAGTTATACCAGTATTCCAGGTAGCATAAAAAACACATCCCCAATACGGGCAATAGTAATCTGCTGCTGGGGCAGTACTATAGCCTGGTTCCTTTTTACCTGTACACTTTCTCCATCCTGTGGCACCTTCTGGACACATATACTTATGGTCATTTCGATACGCTTTCTCCCATGTACCACAGGTGGAATAACTATCTCTATTAATAGCATTGCATGCATCAAAATTCAAAACAGCAGGTTTAGTAATGTCCTTAAGTGGCGGCGTTGCAGCTAATATAGGTCCATCTGCATCCTTCCATCTTATTTCCATCGTGTAATAGGATGGATTCTGATGCGGATTATAGCATGTTTTAATTTTTTCATGAGTGCAAACGTTTAGTTCAGTGGTGTTATAGATACACCGAGTTACTGTCCCCTTGCAGGTATAGTAAGAATGATAAAGCAAAGTCTGAGTTACTTTCAGTCCAATTCTAGTAGAAGTAATGCAGGCAGTGCATGGAGGTAAAGCATGAGTCTGTTCAAAACCTCCAAAGAAGGCAACCAAAGCAAAGCAAAAGTAGAGATGCATGTCGATGTTGATTGGAGTTCTTCTGAATCCTCAGCTTGCTGATCTTGATCACGACGTTCTATTATTCTTCGTCCCGTTTGCTAATGAAGCAATTTAACGGTTGCTGAGTGTTGATTGAAGATCCTCAAGTTGTCCAGTACACATTGACCAACTTATTAGCAATTTCAGTTGGCTTGTGAAGTCTGGCTTAGTCAATGTAGTCTCTAAGTAGTGTGTCAAATCACACACAAATTGGGTTCGTTGAAACAAAGCTGTTGCTGCATGGAAAACAGCAATCCTCTTCGAAAGACTTGGCTGCTGCAAAGCACTTGTGATGAAGTGTCTAAGCTGCTGGTTGTCGTCTCAAAGTAACTCGCAAGGGTACATCGGGGTGCTGTTCTGCTGTCCACTGCTCTGGTTCAGGATCGGCGGCGGGCTTGACTCTGCTGTGGTGGATCCAGGCGTCAATCTCGGCTACCTTTACTGCAGTTGGGGTAGACAGGATGACGGTGTACGGTCCCTTCCAATGGGGTTCCAACGGTGTCTTCTTCCAATCTTTGATCCACACCGAGGTACCAGGCTGGTAGGAATGCAAGGGTTCCGTCAAGTTGATAGGCAACTGGTCTTGGATCCACGTATGGAGAGTCTGCAGAACAAAACTAAGAGCTAGAAGTTCTTGTCTGGTTATTTCTGAACCAATTTGGGCTAGACTTCCTTTGATTCCCTGCACTATTGGTGGGGGTTTACCATACAAAACTTCAAAAGGGGAAAATCCTGTTGACTTTACAGGAGCTGAGCGTATTCTGAATAAAGCTATGGGAAGCACTTGGGGCCACTTCAATTGTGTCTCCTGACAAAGCTTAGACATTTGGGCTTTCAAGGTACGATTCATTCGCTCAACTTTCCCTGAACTCTGGGGTCTGTATGCAGTGTGGAGTTTCCATTGTATCTGCAAGGCTTTTGCTAACTGCTGAGTAACTTGGGAGACAAATGAGGGTCCATTGTCTGACCCTATTACTGCTGGAATTCCGAATCTGGGGACAATCTCTCTCATTAAGACCTTGGTAACTTCTCGGGCTTTCTCAGTTCTGGTTGGGAATGCTTCTACCCACCCAGAGAAAGTACATACTAATACTAATAGGTAATGGTACCCATTGGCTTTTGGCATTTCGGTGAAATCAACTTGGAGGTTGTGCATGGGGGTCACACCTCTTGACTGAACTCGGGGTGCTGTAATAAGGCCTTGCTTGGCATTATTCTTGGCACAAGTTTGACATTGTCGTGCTACTGAAGCTGATATGGTTGTCATCAGAGGGATGTAGAAATGTGGTCTGAGTGCTTTTTCCATAGCACTCTTCCCATAGTGGGTAGCTTCGTGGAAAGCTTTGACAAAGGATGGTCCTAACAGTTCAGGAATTACTATTCGTCCTGGAGGTTGACTGCCCTCTTCTGGTGGCAGCTCAATCCATCCGTCTTTCAATACTCCATTTTCTTTGTCACAATAGTAGTCCAATTCTTTGATGGTATATCGTGGGGTCCATAGATTCAAAGGTACTGGAAACAAGGCTGCTTGCATTGGCATAGCTTGTGGGGCAATTTGTCCTGTCATAGCTGCTTGTCGTGCTGAGGCATCGGCAAATCTATTTCCTCGGGCAACTTCTCCTTTTCCTGCTTGATGTCCTCTGCAATGCATGACAGCTACACGTGTCGGGGCCCAAACGGCATCAAGTAACATCAATATTTCGGGACCATATTTGACTGATTTTCCTCCGGATGTGATGAGTCCTCTTTCTTTATAGAGAGCTCCATGGGCATGCAGGGTAGTGAAGGCATATTTGGAATCTGTATATACATTCAGTATAAGTTTTTCTCCTAACAACAATGCTCTGGTGAGTGCTATCAATTCGGCTTTCTGGGCTGATGTGCCTGAGGCTAGGGCTGATGATTCAACTACTTCATGTTGAGTGACGACTGCATATCCGGCACAGCGTCGTCCATCAAGGATGAGACTGCTCCCATCAACATAATAGGTTTGGTCAGGATTGTCTATGGGCACATCTGTCAAGTCAGGTCGGCTGGAGAACACAGTCTCCATGACTTCGATACAGTCATGTTCTGGGAGTTCTTCACTGATGGGTATCAAGGTGGCTGGATTCAGGGCATGGCTCACTTCAAGTTGTATCTGTGGGTTTTCACATAACATGCTCTGGTACTTCAACATTCGGGAATTGGTGAGCCAATAATTTGCTTTCTGTTCCATAAGGGCAAGGACTGCATGTGGCACAGTGACTCGTATGTTCTGTCCTAGTGTGAGTTTGTCTGCTTCACTCACTAGTAGCGCTGTAGCTGCAACTGCTCTCAAGCAAGGTGGCCATCCTTTGGCCACAGGGTCCAATTGTTTCGATAGGTAGGCTACAGGTCGCTCCCAATTTCCCAATTTCTGAGTCAACATGCCCAAGGCATTTCCCTGTGCTTCATGTACAAACAAGTGGAAAGGTTTGTGGACATCTGGTAGTCCAAGTGCTGGTGATGACATCAATTCTTCTTTTAACTTTTGGAAGGCTGTATCCTGCTCAAGTCCCCACTCCAGTGGCGACTTTTCTTCTCCTTTTGTGACTTCATACAGTGGTTTGGCAATTTGGGCAAAGTTGGGTATCCAAATTCGGCAATATCCTGCCGCTCCCAGAAAGGCTCTAACTTGCTTTCTGGTTGTTGGAGTTGGAATTCTACATACTGCTTCTTTTCTTTCTCTGCCTAATCTTCTGCTTCCTTGGGTGATACGAAAACCCAAGTATTTCACTTCTTTTTGGCATAGCTGTGCTTTGGCTCTGGAAACTTTGTATCCAGCTTCCTCTAGTAACTGCAAGAGATCTTTGGTGGCTAGTATACATTCACTTTCTGATACGGCAGCTATCAACAGATCATCCACGTATTGGAGAAGCACTCTCTTCCCCGGGGCTACTGGATAGCTTGAAAGGTCTTGATTCAGTGCGGCACTAAAGATGGTAGGCGAATTCTTGAATCCTTGGGGTAATCTTGTCCAGGTAAGTTGGCCCCCTCTTCCAGAGATGGGGTCTTGCCATTCGAATGCAAACAATATTTGGCTTACAGGGGCTAATCTTATGCAAAAGAATGCGTCTTTTAAATCCAGTACAGTGAAATGGGTAGCTTCAGCAGGTATCAGTCCTAGGAGGGTGTAAGGATTGGGTACGACTGGATGTATGGTCTCAGCTGCATCATTTACTCTTCTCAAATCTTGCACTGGGCGATAATCATCTGTCCCAGGCTTCTTTACTGGCAAAGTGGAGTGTTCCATGGGGATTGGCATACTTTTAGTAGGCCATATTCGAGCAATCTTTGCAAGTGGCGATGGATGCCTTCAATTGCGGCTCTTGGGAGAGGGTACTGTTTGACGTGCACTGGTGTAGCACTAGGCTTGAGGGTTACAATCACTGGAGCTATATGTTTGGCTAGGCCTGGGGGGCTGCCTTCTGCCCATACTCCAGGTGGTGCATCAATACTTTTCAAAGTTTGTTCAAAATAGGTATCTTGGATCGAATCATCAATGTAGTATCTCCATTCTTCTTCTCGGGGAACTGTCAGCAGCATCACTCCTGCTGGTTTGGTTTGGGAATTTACTGTCATTTGCATTTCTCCTTGTTCAGAGAAAGATATTTGTGCTTGAAGCTTGGCTAACATATCTCGTCCCAGTAGTGGCACTGGACATTCGGGCATGTAAAGGAATTGATGAGTTACTTGCTGTCCTCCCAGACTGCATATTCGGTTTTGAAGGAAAGACTTTGTGGCTTTGGCACCAGTTGCTCCTATAATGGTGACTGCTTTTGTAGTGAATGGGGCTATCTTTTTGTCTATTACTGAATGTTGTGCTCCAGTATCAACCATAAAGTCCATAATTTGGTCTCCTATTTGTATTCCGACCATAGGCTCCTGGAGACCTAAAGCAAACTTGGAGCCCGGTCTGTCCTAATCCACGTCATTCTCATCATGGGCTGGTGTGGCCAATGCTTGAATGGTTCCTCCTCTTTCTCGCTGGAATTGTTCTCGATTGGCTCCTCCTCGGCTTCGGGGATAGCTTCGTCTTTCTTCTCGCCACTGATGGCTGCTGTCGTCATCATGCTGGGCGTCTTCGAGTTGCGGGCACATATCTCTCCAATGTCCTTCCTCTCTGCAATAGGCGCATTGGTTCATGCCTAGTCTCTGGGTCCGGCCTCCGCCTTGACCCCGCCCTCTTCCTCTGCTCCTTCGACTAGGGACACCTCCCCTTTTCTGTTCCACTATGGCCGCAGCCAAAAAATCAGCTTTCTTCTTCATCTTTCTATCACATTCTCTCTGTCTTTCAGTATCACGATTCACATACACTTTATGAGCGACTTCCAATAACTGTGTTGCATTCATGCCCGCAAACCCTTCTAACTTCTGTAATTTGCGTCTAATGTCTGGTTGAGACTGGTTTACAAAAGCAGAATTCACCATACATAAACTTCCTGGTGCCTCGGGATCATAGGGAGTATACATTCTGTAAGCTTCAGTTAATCTCTCATAAAAATCTGCTGGGCTCTCATCTATTCCTTGAATTACTCCTGCAACTTTGGAAAGGTTCATAGCTTTCTGGCCCCCCCTTTTCAGGCCTTGTAAAAAGCCTTGGCGAAAACGGGCTAGGGCTGTGGATCCTTCATCTGTATTTGGATCCCATTGGGGGTCTTCATTCGGGAATTCTCTCTGAGCTGCTTCCCTACGGTCTATTATATTCTGCCCCTGTGCCGGAGCTGCAGGGTTTTCTGCCATCCATTCAATAGCTGCTTTTCTAATTCTTGCTCGTTCTTCTGTAGTGAATAGGGTGGTCAGGAGCTGACGGCAATCTGGCCAAGTGGGTTGGTGAGTTTCCATAATACTAGTTACTAATTCTGTCAGCTCCTGGGGCTTACTAGTATAGGAGGCGTAATGCGACCTCCAATTTAATAAATCAGTTGTAGAGAAAGGGATATACACATAAGTTAGGGGTCCCGCTACCACTTCATCATTATCATTCTTTACGGGCACTCCCGGGACTTGCCGTAAGGGAAACAGTTTAGCTGCTATGGGTGTCTTTTGGGATCTAAGGGTTATTGTCGTTGCCTGTGCAGGAGTCACTTTCTTTTTCTCAACAGGTTTTGCTTTGGGTTTCGCTGTCACTGGCGTGCTAGTGCTAACACTAGCTTTCTCAATTATTTGTACACTTTCCTCCTCATCTGGGGGATTCTCTCTTTCTCCTTCTTCTGTCTCCACTTCTGACTCGCTTTCTAGGTCCTCCTCCTCTTTTTCTCGCTATTTCTTCCTTTTTCTCTTCTTCAGGAGGGGGATCAGGGGTTGGGTCCCGCCTCGGCTCTGGCCGTCTCTGGGGTTCTGGGGCAGGACGCCGGGCTACTCTTACTGGACCTGGGGTTCGGGGCTGCCTGAGAGTTATTTCTGGGGAATCAGGATCTGCCAGGATGGGCTTCTTTCTGGCTTTCGTATCCTGCTCTTTCATTCTAGGCTGTTCCGTTTTCTGTCTGGAATCTGTTTTAGCTAACATTATTCTGCACTGTTCCTCATAACAGCGCTGCGCCCAGGGGGGCGGATCTTCACAAATACTTAACCAGGAATCTATATAGGGGTACTGATCAGGGTGCGCTACCCGCACTCTACGGTGTATTGACTGAATAATCTCTACTTTGAACGTTCCCCTCTCGGGGCCAGATGGGGTCTAGATCGGGCCACTCCCTAGTACACAAAATTTGCAAACGGGCTGCTGTCATTTTAATACCATAATCTCCTGAATATCCCTCTTTAAAATGTGCGATCATACATTCTAATGGAGTGTTTCTAGTAGACCCCGCCCCTCCCATTTCGATGTGTGCGCGCAACAACAGACAAAAGGGAAAGGGAGGGCGGACCGTGGGTAAGGGGTCCTCATGGCCCTGGAAACGTATAAGGAGTACAAATAACAAGACAAGACGACAATCGCTTCCCCCTTTTCGCGACCTGAACACGGTCGCCCGGTCAGGAAATGCGCTACTCAGGGGTCCGCCTTCACTTGGTCCGTGCTGCCAGACCTCTCATTCACACTTCGTTCACACAATCATGCTAGCAACGTATCCCAGAATGCATTCGTTTCTATCTGTTCTGACTAGTCTTTTCCAATTTCCCAATTACAAAAAGGATGAGGGTTTCACCCAGCGAATTCCCATGCCAGGCTACTCGGCTCTTCCTTGAGAGGTGATCATGCTCTCTTACCAATTCCCAATATCTCGAGATTACAAATTCCAAAGTTCCAAGTTCCAATGGCAGTACTGCGCTTTCTATTTCTGTCTAGACCCAAAATCAAAACTATACTCACCGGATCCGGTCCTCAAACTTCCCAAGCAGGCGCATGAGTTGGACCTCGGACTCCCCTCACTCGGGTTCGAGGCGTTGACTCCAGCCGGGCTCGTCACCCGCCGAGGTCCGACCAGCTCCCTCCGATACAAGGGACCGGTGGCGCCAGGGAGCAGCCCTCGTCGGAAGGGCGCGATCCCGGCAGGACCAAGCCTATAGAGGCGGAAAGTCGTGGTATATTGCCCTATATACACTTTGATTCCACAACTTCCCGGCCAATGCACCAAGGAATATGTAGCAGCAAAGCGCAGACAAACCAATGATACCAGGAGTCTGTTCAGAAGGTCCAAATCATTTATTTGTGCACAAGTCTCGAACCAGTCAATTTCAAAATGGCTGAGCAAAGTTTTCAAGCATTACAACAACTTTTATAGACTTCTGTTCCATTCTAGGTATAGAAAAACATTTCATTGGTCCCGGTACTCTCCCGTACCTCCCGTACCCCTTCCATTGGTCCCGGTACTGATAAGTTTATCCAGTTATGTCCCTCCAGTGGGCATGACACCTGCATACCCCCCTTCTAGTCCCAATTACAATGGTCAGTTCATCAACTTGTTACTTTCACACTTTCAAGGTTATAGAACCAATTTGTACGTGCAGAGGAGCTGGGCTCTGCAACTCATCTGTCAGCACTCCCAATTATTTCTTTGCAGATGTACTTTTTCTTATCAGTAACTTTTAAACATGTTTTTCTGTATTTTTCCATTTCTCAGTTCTACAGTTCTGCTTACCTAAGCTAATTCAATACTTCTACTGAGTTCTATCTTACAATAGCAGCATATTGGGGGATGTGCAATCCTATATGCCTCTCCACAGGCCTCATTTACAGGTCAAGCTAGCCATGCTGGCCTGCTTATGTTCAGACACTGTGGGTCACAGGCCTGCACCTGCCACAGTACCACAAGAGATTATTTTATTGATTACTATATCGATTGTTCATATTTATATTGTTTACACATATTTACCTTAGTTTAGTACATTTCAGCAAAAATATACTTAACGGAGCCCTGAATTTCTTTTGTAATATCGAGTGTTTCAAGAACTCTTATCCTGATTTACCTTAGTTTTCTTACTTCACCATTTCTTATTTCACATTCTTCAATTAGGAAGTGGGTAGGAGAAAGGGATATTTCTGGGAGATCTAGGTATTTCTATGTTCCGAGCATCACTCTCTGTGAAAGATGGACTGTTACCATCCTTTACCCGGTCACTGTGATTTTTAATTCATACTTTCAGAGAAACCCTGTAGTCCAACGAACAGAGAACGTGGCACTGGCTTACAGTAAAACACAGTCCTTGCTCATCAGAGTTTGCAATCTAATCAAGATGAAAATATTTTGCAAAACTGGGGACAAGAGTATGAGCAGTGAAAGAGAGAATGAGAAGCATCAGGATCTAAAAGCAGCCTCAAAGACATGGGATTTTAGCCTGGACTTGAATAGGGCCAATAGTTTCTTCCAGGCATATGGAGCAGCAAGTGGAGTTGGCAGTGGCAGAGAAGGGCACAGATAAGAGGGATCTGCCAGAGGAGCAGAGTTCTCTAGGAGGAGTGTAGAGTGAGATAAGAGAGGAAAGGCAGTGAGGAGCTGCAGAATGAATGCACTTGTAGGTAGCATAGTAACATAGTAAATGACGGCAGATGAAGACCAGTATGGTCCATCTAGTCTGCCCAGTAAGATGGCAAGAGTAGGTGCACCTGCCGCTCCGTGCAGGCCACCCCTCCCCATGTCTTTGTTTTAGGGTTGAACCCACCGCTCCGTGTAGGACACCCCTGTATGTTGAGAAATTAGTTAAGTTTATTTTGATTTTATCCTGTTGCTGTAAAGGGATCCACTGTGTGTGTCCCATGCCATTTTGAATTCTGTCACTGTATTTGCCCCCAACCCTTCCATCGGGAGGGCATTCCAAGCATCCACCACCCTTTCTGTGAAAAAGTATTTCCTGACATTGCCTTTCAATTTATCCCCTTGCAGCTTCATGTTATGCCCTCCAGTTTTACAGCTTCCCCATCTTTGGAAGAGGTTTGTTTGTTCATTATTTCTCTTTAAGTATTTAAAGGTCTGAATCATCTCTTCCCTGTCCCTCCTCTCCTCCAGAGTGTACATATTTAGGTCTTCAAGTCTCTTCTCATAAGGCTTCTGACGCAGGCTCCAAATCATTTTGGTGCCTTCCTCTGAACAGTTTCCAGTCTTTTTATATCCTTTGCAAGATATGGTCTCCAAAACTGAGCACAGTATTCCAAGTGAGGCCTCACCAGTGACTTATACAGTGGCATTAGTACCTCTTCCTTTCTGCTGGTAATTCCTCTTTGTATGCAACCCAAAATCATCCTGGCTTTTGCCACTGCCTTGTCACACTGTTTTGCCACCTTGAGATCCACAGAAATAATCACACCAAGGTCCTTCTCCTGGTCCGTGCACACCAGTCTCTCGCCCCCTATCGCGTACATTTCCCCTGGATTCCTGCTCCCCAAGTGCATGACACTGCACTTCTTCGCATTAAATCTTAACTGCCAAGCATTAGACCATTCTTCCAGCTTTTGTAGATCTTTCCTCATGTTATCCACTCCCCCAGGGAAGTCCACTCTGTTGCAAATTTTCATGTCATCTGCAAAAAGACAGACTTTTCCATGCAGTCCTTCAGCAATATCACTCACAAATACATTCAACAGTGCCAGGCCCAGGTAAGTAAGAAAAGTTAGAACTGGATGCAAAAATGGATGGGGAGTCAGTGAAGTAACATGAAAAGAGGGATTTATTTTATTTATTTATTTTATTTATTTGGTATATATTTGTATGCCGCCACTTCCAGCGATCAGCTGCGGACCAATGGTGTAAAATACGAGGGAGTAATGTATAAAATCAGTTGAAGGTACAGAATGATTTGGGGGAGGGGTACACCACCATCACATAAAAATTACAAATAGACATTACATTTTGATCACCCAGGTTTGAGCCACAAATCAAATAAAATATACATTTGATTGATCAGATTATAAATATACATTTGAATGACCAGATAAATTACAGTTTTATCACCCAGTTAGAGCAACCAGTTAAATTACAGGTTTATCAAGAACATAGATAGTTGTAGCGGCACTGGCAGAAGACAAGCCATGCAGCTGAGTTTTGAACAGATTGAAGGGGAGAAAGATGATTCAGAGAGAGACCAATGAGGATGGAAGGTGACTAGTGAGTGGATGAGGGTCTTAGTAGTATGCGTAGAAAGAAAGGGACACATTTTGGTGATGTTACAGATCTGTTGGATGTGTGCAGAGTGTGATGAGGAAGCCTCTAGTGAGCATATGGAAGTAGAAGAAAAGAATGATTTTACCTTTAAGAAAAGTGACATCCCTGCAGTACACACGTTTCAGCGTTTGCCAAAAGAAAGCAAGCACAGAGAAACTGAAGCTAGGCTGCCACACCCAAGCTCTGCTGACGTAGTAGTAAGCTTGGAACCTAATTACAGACACCTGTCCAGAGAGGCAGAGACACGGCTCAGAGAGCAGGAATATAAACCCTGGCTAGAGAGAGAGTCAGGAAGAGGAGAAGAAGGACAACGAGAACAAGGAAGAGACAGGAAAACAACGATGACAGCATTCGAGAGGGAACACAGGAGGAGACACAGCTGGAGAAGTGGAGGTGAAGCAATCAGAACAGAAGGGGAGAAGAGAAACCTTCAAATCCCAGTGCCGGATAGAAAGGTTCAGAGAGTTCAGAGGTGGAAGCCCAGGACTCAGTCCAAGAGTCTACAAAGCCTAGCCTGGAACAGGGAACCGGGGCAGAGCTCCAGGGAGGAACTCCAACAAGGGAACCAGAGACTGCTTCCCCATAGCTGGAGAGAGATTGCTAAACAGAGCCAGAGAAGAGTCTCCACAACCTCAGGTACCTGTAATCCCTATCACATAGAGCTGTGCTCAAAGGAGACACAAAACCCCTTAGGGAGGAGTTACCCTAAGATGTATGATAGTAGCTTGAAGCAAAACACTGCAGTTCAGGAGTTGGAGGAAATGCAAGTGGACTGTAATGAGAATGATTCATTATCATCTGAAGTACCTATGGACTGTGCATTGTGTTTAGCTGATGACATTGAATCCCTTTGCTAGTGTATATTGGAGAGCTGAGGGAAGACAAAGGAAAAGAGAATATTTTTCTTTGTTGAAGAAAGCTGCTATGTTTTTCTTTATCTGTTAAGCAGTTGCACTTTTGAGTAAAGAGGGTGAAGCTCAGCCAGCATATTTGTGTAAATAACCTTGAGCGAACAACTGAAGAATTATCCTGATGCAACCTGCAAAGAACCTTTTTGTTTGGGGAATAAATTTTGTCATCTTTGCCTTTACCACTGGTTTCACAACTATTTCTTCTTAGAAGGCAAAAGAACTACCACTCCCAGCAATCTTAGCTGGAGCAAAATAGTTTATCCCACCTTCTATAAGGAGAACATAATGGCAACCCTAACCCTCTTAGGCTGAGGTGGAGGGCTAGGGCATGAAGATGAATACAAGGTTGCAAGCTGAGGGAACAGGGAGGAGTGTAGTGTTATCCACATAAATAGAGGAAGGGGGGAGGTGGGTTTAGGGAGAAAGATAAGGAGCTCAGTTTTGGCCATGTTCAGTTTCAAATTTTGGTGAGACGTCCAGGCAGCAATGTATTTATTTATTTAAAAGATTTTTTTTATACCGCCCTATCTTCCATTCAGGGCAGTTTACATTACAACTTCAATTTCAGATAAGCAGATAGATATCCGGGCCTGGATTACTGGAGAGATTTCAGGCACAGAAAGATAGATCTGAAAGTCATCGCATAAAGATAGTACTGAAAGCCATGGGAGGAAATAAGTGCACCAAGGGACTGAGTGTAGACAAAGAAAAGGAGAAGTTCCAAGACAGAGCCCTGAGATACAGCAATTGAAAGCGGGATGGTGGTAGAGGAGGATCCACCAGAACATACACTACAAATGTGATGAGAGAGCCCTTTAAATCCAAGCGAGGACAGGGTATCGAGGAGAAGGTGGTGACCAACAATGTCAAAGGCAGAGGAAAGGTCAAGAAGCATGAGAAATGAGTAGAGGTCTTTGGATTTGGCAAGGAACAAGTCACTGGAGACTTTGACAAGAGTCATTTCTGTGGAATGTAGAGAATAAAAGTCAGATTGCAGTGAGTCCAGAAGGATATGAAAGGAAAGAAAGTCCAGATAGTGGTGGTAAACTGCTCGTTCAAGCAGTTTTGAAGCAAAGGTGAGGAGAGAGATAGGTCAATAACTGGAAGGCCAAGTAGGAGGTAGTGAAGGCTTCTTGAGGAGAGGTGTAACCACAGCATATTTGAAGGCCACAGGAACAGATGCCATGGAAAGTGATAGGTTAAGAATATGACAGATGGAAGGGATGACAGCGGAAGATATAGAGCTTAGTAGACTGGTGAAAATAGGATCAGAGAAGCAAGAAGTCAGTTTGGAGGAGGAGAGAAGATTTGCAGTTTCCTCCTCAGTAATTTTAGAAAAGGAAGAAAGGGTGACCAAAGGTGAGGGGAGGATTTCGGATTGAAGAGGGGGGAGAGGAACTGGAGATGACCCTGCAGAGAATTCAAGGCTAATCTTCTGGATTTTATCTTGGAAATAGTTAGCTAAGGTCTGGGCAGACAGTGAAGAAGGGATTGGGGTATGAGGGACCTTGAGGAGAGAATTGAGCGTAGCAGAGACAGCGAGGGTCAGAAGCAAGAGAGTTAGTCAGATGGACATAGTATTCTTGCTTGGCGAGTGCTATGGCCAACTGGAAAGAGGTTTGCATGAATTTGAGATGTACATAGTCAGCAAGGATACATGATTTAAGCCAAAGACCCTCAGATGAGTAAGCACTTGAACATAGGTAGCAGGATGTCAAGGACAGCCAAGGTTGAAGTACGGTACACCTCACAGGGCATGGAATGGGAGGAGCAAGTACATCCAGAGCAGAGTATAGTGCTATAGGAAGATACTATCCCATCAGTGGACTCAGATGACATACTGGAGGAAAGAGGTGAAAAGACAGTTGAGGAGAGAGCTAAAGGGTCGATAGTGTAAAGGTTCCTAAACATGTTGGTGGAGATAGGGTGAGACCAAGATGGGGGATGATTAAGGGTGAAGTTTAGTAGGTGATGGTCAGATAAGGGCATAACTGAAGTGGAAAAATTTGAGGGGGAGCAGCTGGAGGAGAAGATGAGGTCAAGGAAGTGGCTATGCTTGTGAGTAGGAGTGATAAAGCACAACAATGAGGAGGTTAGGGAAAGGAGTTTTAAGGCAGAAGGGTCAGAAGGGTCATCAACGTGAATGTTAAAATCCCCAAGAATAAGAAAAGGGGAAGATGAATCCAGCAAAGAGGAGAGCCACCAGTCAAAGTTGGTGAGAAAGATAGAGGTGGACCTGGAGAAGTAGTAGAGTAAATAGGCCAATGGTGTGGACTTCAAAGAAAGCAAAAGAATTAGATGGAGACAGAAGAACTGGAATTAGCAGGAATGAGAGAGTAGGAACCCAACACCGCCACCACAACCAGTGGGCCGAGATGTATGGGAAAATAGGTAGCATCCGTGACATAGGACAGCGACTGAAGCTGAATCTTCAGGGAGAAGTCAAGTTTCAGTAAGAGCCAGGATATGTACAATATTAGAGATAAAGAGGTCATGAACGAAGGTACAATATGCATGAAAAAGGGAGAGAAGAGAGGGATATGAACAAGATTAGAAAGGTAGCTCTTTGACCTGCCCTGGGAGTGTGAAAAAGTCTAGGGGGGCCAGGATTGTGGTTGACATCTCCAGATGAGAGAAGGAAAAGGAATAGGAGAAAACAGGGGAGTGAGGAGGTGGCATGATGAGGGTGAGGTTCCCTCAGTGAGAGTGGAGATGGCTGAATGAGTGGAAGAAAATGGTAAAGCTTAAGGGCAGATGATAAGGTAGACGAATTAGAGTTGCCACATTACCTAGTTCCAGGAGTGAGATTTTAAGCCAGTCCTGCATTTATGAGCATCTCATTATGATGCATTATAGGACCTGCAGCACTGATTCCAATGGGTAAAATCAGGGACTAAAAATACCATACTGCACTGCAATGCAAATTTAAAATCAGAAATGGCAAAAAATGTCACTCCTGGAACATGATAGCTTGGCAACTCTCTAGAATAAGGTATAAAACTCTTGTCCTATCACCTAAGAACATAAGAAATACCATACTGGGTCAGACCAAGCTCCATCAAGCCCAGTATCCTGTTTCCCAACAACTATATATGGTCTGTTCTTTGAGCGATATTAGTGTCAATCAAATGATGAGTATTCATTCAAAATGTAACCGGAGAGTACAGATGTACTACATGTATTACTTATAAATGCACTCACACACGTCTCAGAGCACAGATTTCTTTAAACAGCAAAGAAGGTCTCAGACTTCATGGCACTGATCTTGACTTTGAAAACGTCAAACCGTAGTACCTATTCACATCAATGACCTTCCCCAGGAACTGTGTTATTCTTAATATTATATTATGCTTGAAAAGATCTTTCTCACAATACTTCGATCTTATTATAGAAAAGTTGCTTAACTTATTTCCCAAGTTGTTTATCTTATTTCCCAACGCCGTCCTTCGGTACCTCATCCACGTTTCACTTTTCAAGTTTCCTCAGGGGCTTTTCAAAGCATAAAACTCTACAAAGACAAGAAAATACATAACCTCTAGAATACCTTTAAAAGTCATCACCTCTCACTCGTATACATCTCTAATAAAACTATTTCCCGATCACCTACCAATGTTACAATCAATGCTGCACACGTCCTACTAGGCTCTCGCAAACCACTCGTCTTGAAAAAACACCGCGCATGCGGAGTACTTACTCAATCATAGTTTTAAAATCCCTCACATCATAAGCCCGATCCACTACAGCGTAAATTTTCGGCAGTAGCTGGCCTAACTCAAAACATCAGTTTAATACCTCATTGAAATTAGAAGAATAGTCTGATTTACATATCCATAGAAATAAGTCAAATCTGGCAGTAAGGTTTACACAAATAAGGGGGAGAATCAGTACAAGCCAGATAATTGAATAACAGCTGTAGTGGATCGGGCTTATTATCCACGATGACACCTAAATCTTTTTCCTAGGTGGTGGTTTCTAAGATGGTACCTTGCATCGTGTAACCAAAGTTTGGGCTGTTCTTTCCTAGGTGCATAACTTTGCACTTGTCCACATTAAATTTAATCTGCCATTTGGATGCCTAGTCTTCCAATTTATCAAGGTCCTCTTGCAATTTTTCACATTCTTCTTGGGTTTTAACAACTTTGAATAATTTTGTATCATCCTTATACAGAGGTCTCCTTATACAGAAACTGCGCTTTGTTTGGTCAAAGTTCTTATTCCTTATCATCCTGCAGAATCCTGCACCTTCAGTCCACAAATATTCCTTCACTTACAATTATTTGCCTTGAAATTTGCACCTCTTTCCCTTATACAGCTCTTTTACTTTGGAATGCCCTTTCATCCTATCTTATAGGAGTGTACATTTTGGTTTAATTTGGCCATTCGTTTGCACACCTAAATTTTAAGTGTATGTGCAAATTGCCTGTACAGGCATATATGGATAGTACATGAATAAATTTGGAAGAATGCACATGCACAAGCAATTTGCACATGCAATAGGCATGCACTTACAACAAAAGACAAAAAAATGTTTGGTTGGTATGTGGCAAATACAATGAAAATCTTGGATATGCACATGTCTACTATCTTAGGCTAAAATATCCCAGGAACCATACAAGGGAGAGTCAGCTCCGAGACCCACCGAGCTCTGCACAACCTCATGTACCACCTGAGGCAAGAGCTTATGAGGACAAGAGTCCATTAAGTAACACCTTAATAAATTGGTTAGTCTATATGGTGCCACCTGCATCTGTCATTTTTGGTACTCCAGATTAACACTGTTAGCCCCCAGAAAATATTCATCATGTTGGAACAAAATAGAGGCCTGTGAAGGGCTCCATTGGAATTCACTTGAGGAGGGGGGCGGGCAGCACAGTGATTACTTGCACAGGGCAGCAAAAAATGTAGCACCAGCCCTGGATGATGTCCACTTATCAAAAAAAGGGATGAAGTGTCTTCCACAGCAGACTAGTTAATCCAGGGCTTGACAAATCACAAACACCCAGTAATTGAACCCTGGTGCCTGGAATTTCACTGCCCCCCTCTCACAGTCATCATTTGATATTTCTTACTCCTGCCATGTTGTTTGCTGCCCCACCATGATCAGCTCTCCAAGTAGCTTGAGCATTGGGGCTGAAGTGGTTTGCAGATCTTGTGGTATCAAGTCTTGTGAGATCAGCAAACTTCCTACACTGCGCATCTCAGGCTACATGCAGAGCTGATCATAGTGGAGCAGATAATAATGCAACAGGAAGTGTATGATATACCGGGTGATGGCTGGAGGAAAGAGTAGTGAGAGAAACACATCAGGTGATGGCTGGGGGAAAGGGCGGTAATAGAAACATGTTGGGTGATGGCTGGGAGAAAGGAGAGAGAGATGGAATGATGGTAGGGAGGATTATGTGGGAGAAAGAATAGGGTGATGTAGGGAGGACTATGTGTGTGAGAGAGAGATAGACTGGGATGATGTGAGGGGCTGTGTGAGAAAAGTAGACTAGGTGATGGATGGGGGGTCTATGAGAGACACTGGTTGACCATGGGGGGTTAGAGAGAGAGAGAGAGAGAGAGAGAGAGTATATGTGAAGTCAGGGTGCAGGGGCTATAGAATTTTTTTCTTTTAATATTACCAGGCCATGGTGATATGTGAAGCAAAAAAAGGAAGTTGCCTTGAGTACAGCTGACACCAGACTCACTGATGTTGCTGGGAGGGAGAGAAGGGTCACTGCCTTCTTTTGGCATTGTCTGATGGCATGCTAAGAGCCTAATTTATTAAGCTTTCTTTTCCCATAGAAAATGTGAAAACAGTAAATCAGGTCCTTAAAAAAATAACTGAGATACACCTTTTTGGAATGAGGAGCACTCTGACCAAGATCTTGGCGGCTAGCTCCTAAATGTTTAAGCTGAGGCCTGGGCTAACCTATTGAAGAGGTTTTAAATGGGAATTATCAGGGATAGGTAAAAAAAAGCTCCTAGGTAAATAAAAGTCCTCATTAAATACCTGCAGAAAAATAGCAATAAAGGACAACATCTGGAAAGATATGTATTCTAGGTATGTGTGCACCAAAGATTTTCATGCTCCTTTTTGTTAGAATACGGTAGTGGTCAACATTATTGGCAACCTTGCATTTTAGACATGTTGTGTACAATATCTTGAGTAATAATTGGAAATATTCCAACTATATGCCATATTTTAATAGCATGTTCAAAGGTATACAACAAAAAAAGATGTCTGTGCAACTTAAACGTAGTAATTTTTGAGGAAAAAAAAACTAAATATTACCTGGACAGGATTAATAGCACCCTTCACTAATATTTGGTTGCACAACCCTGGCAGTGATGACAGCCTCCAAACGTTTCTTGTAACCATCTATAAGTTTTGTAATCTGTCTGCTGGTAGTTTCTTCCACTCTTCAATTGTGATATGTTCCATCTCATGAATGTTTCCAGGATTCCTTTTACCAATGGCAGATTTCCGCTCTTTCCAGAGGTTCTCAATTGGATTGAGATCAGGACTCATTGCTGGCCAGTTTAAAACAGTCCATTTTTGTCTTTTTAATCATTCCTTTGAACTTCTGGATGTATCTTTAACCTGCTTGGATCAATATCAATAAAGAAACAACAAGCAGTCAAGAAATCCGATGACATATTACTCTTGGCAGAATGGCTATGAAGGACTTAGACAAGATTTTCAAAAGCAGAGATATCTCTCTCCATACAAAGATTTGACTTGTCCAAGCCATAGAATTTTCAATAACATCATATGGATGTGAAAGTTGGATAGTGAAAAAGAAAGAAAGGAAGAAAATTGATATCTTTGAATTATGATGTTGGCAAAGGATACTGTGTATACCATGGACTGCCCAAAGAATAACCAGTCAGTAGGAGAGGAGATCAAACCAAAGCTTTCTTTAGAAGCTCAGGTTACAAGACTTTGACTTTCATATTTTGGACACATCATACAAAGAGAGAGATCATTAGAGAAAGACATCATGCTTGGGAAGGTTGAAGATCAATGCAAAAGAGGATGACCAGCAATGAGATGGACTGATACAAGAACAGCAGCTATGGATGCCACACTATCAACTATGAGCTGCCTGGGGGAGGGGGGGGGGGCGCTCGTGAGCCCAAGAAGATGGACACAAATCTGTGAAGCTCCTTAGTCTCCTATCCCAAGTTGAGAAACAGCCTGCTCTTTTTTGCCCCCACTGGGCCCAAATCACTGCCTATGGTAGACCTGGGGTAGGCTGATGATGTGATCACCCTTTTTTTTCTTTCTCTAGCCTCGAAAGCTTGGGCGCCATAAGAACCCCCCCCCCCCCCCCCACTACCTCTGCCAGCGATCGCGATGAGCACTGTAGCTGAGAATCATGTATATACCGAGCCGCTTCTTTCCTGCTCTCTGGGGCTTTGATCACTAGATTCCACGACCCCCCGAAGTCTCCAGCTCCTGCCCGTCATGCTCCCATATGCTGCTATGAAGGGGGTGAGTAAGGGCTTTGCATAAGCGCCTAATTCTCCGGGGGAATTGCGGCCTGAAGCTCTCCTGGACACCGCGACAAAAGTGCTAGTGCGAATCGCATTTATCTCTCTTTGCACGGACGTTTTTGTGAAGCCGGGCTAAGGTACATAGTACTTACAGAACCAGCGAAACACATTTAAATGGTCTTCGCTTCTCTATTATCATTCTCCTCAGCTGGAACACACTCTGGAACACAGAAGAATCGGAGCTGCTTCGGAAGGAATCCAGCTGAAACACACTCTAGAGCGCAGGAGAAAGAAGCTGCTTTGGCGGGAAATGTGCTGGAACACATAGCAGGAACGCATCGGGCTGTCAGACTGTCTGAGACTCTTCTGCTCCTCCTGACTACAGAGAAGCTTGTACCGGGACTTCCTCATCCAAGACAGAGAAGAAAAACTAAAGAGGGGCAGGAGTGAGGAGCTGCAGAGCTGCTGAGGCCAGTTACTTTAAAAATAAATCCAAACTACAGATCTCCTCAGTTTCAGCTTTTACAGTTTGCTGTTTTCCATACATAAGCGTGGGGCTCCACCTTGTGGCCATCCAAAGAATTGCATGCTAAAGTTTTTTTTTTCTTCTTGCAGTCTTGATCTGTTTCCTTTTTTCTCATCATTGCAAAAGTTAAATCATATGCCGCCGCCTTCTCCAAATTTTCTCGAGCCACTGACTCAGATTCTGGACTTTCTCCTGAGGCCGAAAGCAGCTCTACCCCACGAGTAATTGATGAGTCAGTGATCTCATCATTAGCTGACAAAAACTGATCTCATGGAAATCCTTAAGGAGTTGAAACTCTTTAGACTGGACTTTACTAAGGCAGTGAGTGACATGCAGGCGGACCTGAAAGCTCTGGATGATCGAGTAACACAGAACAAAATTAACATTGGGGATCAAATTGGCTACGCTCCGGTCCAAGTTTAAGAAAATGGATCAAATTGCAAAAGAGCTGCAAGACCATCAGGAAGATCTGAAAAACCATCAAAGAAGGAACAACATACGAATCTTAGGTTTACCAGAAAGTCAAGGGGATTAAGAAGATTTGTTAGCTCTGGTTCAAGATCTGTTTGCCTTTTGTGTACCAGACTCTCCTCGACCGATTAAACTTGAACATGCCCACCATAGTCCTGGGGTCAAGAAAGCTGCTAATGTACACCTGCGCCCGATCATCGCTTGTTTCCATTTTTTTTAGTACAAAGTGGCTCTCTTGTGAAGTCTTCAGGGTAAGCGATCTCTTGCATACAAGGGTCAGGAATTATAGATCTTCCAAGATCTCTCTCATCATACATTAGAACATCACAAAAGCTTCAGACCCCTTACACAAGCTCTTCAAAAATGCTCAGTGCCTTATCGATGGGGCTTTCTGTTCGCACTGATCATTGAATGGAATAATGTAAAGCACCGAATATCTGATCTACCAGAGTATTTAGGGGTATGTTTACTAAACTGTGGTAATGCCATTCGCGTTAGGATCCGCGGTAGAGGCAGAAATACCCAAATAAGGACATGGGCGGTACATCGTTACCGATAACGTGCGTTACAAGGCGCCATAAATTAACAAGCGTTACATGGCACGTTACCGCGTGTTAATCTTAAGAAGGTGCGTAGACATGCAAACACAGAAACAGAGCTGTAGCACAATGGTTACTACACTGACTGATGGTACAGGGTCATGGGTTACATTCCCCAGTGTGCCTAATGCATAAGGCTGGCTGAGGCATCACCCTTTATGTTTAAGTAGTGATTGTTGAGGCATTTTACTTTTATTTTAATTAGTGCTGCCAGCAAACACACCCTCACGGTGGCGTAACCTAAGGTGCTGCATAAGGCACCCCATAACGCACTCCATAGGGCACATTATAAAGTGCACTGTCTGCCAAGGCACCCTATAATGTCCCCTATAGGACACCTTATAAGGCGCTTGATAGGGCGCCTTATAGGGAGCCTTATGGGGCGCCTTATGAGGCACCTTAAGGTTACAGTACTCTGAGGGTGTTTTTGCTGGCAGCACTAATGTACATTAAAAATAGACAATGCCTCAGACAGCCCTATCAAATAACCACCCCATGGGTTTGAACCCATGACCGCTGGCTTCACAAGCAGTGAAGTAACCAGTGGGCTACAGCTGCAAACAAACCCCTGGCTGGCTGCAGAAGGACTGTATGTCACCACACAAACTGTCTGCTGTGCTTATCAGGATAGGGTTAACCCACCTGTACCCATGATGCACTGCACATGCAAATCAGCAGTCAACAGATGGGCACAAGATGGGGTATGCACCCCCACAGCACCTTGGCCTGGTAGGGGGAACTGACCATGTGTGGTACTGACACAGAGTAGCCACAGACCGTCACAATGTGCGGGTACTGTGCTCACCCTGAAGGTGAGGTGGGGTGCCCAGCACCAGGTCCACAGCACCTTTAATGGCTGAAATATAACATGCTGCAGGTCCCCATCAGTGTGTGATAGGTAGTTCCTGCAGACACACCTAGGATACATCTGTGTCCTTCTGTATTTCTCAGTCATGTTTAGCCCTTATGGGCTATGATGCACCCAGAATAGTGCATATCCTGTGTTGGTGCCATGGTTACATGATGTAGGGGAGGGGGGGGGGAGGGGAGGGGAGGGGAGTGGGGGGGGGAGGGGAGTGGGGGGGGAGGGGAGGGGAGTGGGGGGGGAGTGGGGGGGGAGGGGGGGGGAGTGGGGAGGGGAGGGGAGGGGGGGGGGGGGAGGGGAGGGGAGGGGAGGGGAGGGGAGGGGAGGGGGGGGGAGGGGAGGGAGGGGGGGGGGAGGGGAGGGGGGGGGGGGGGGGAGGCGAGTGGGGGGGGGAGGGGAGGGGAGTGGGGGGGGAGGGGAGGGGAGGGGGGGGGGAGGGGAGGGGAGGGGAGGGGGAGTGAGTGGCGAGGGAGGGAGGGGGGGAGGGGAGGGAGGGGAGTAGGGGGGGAGGGGAGGGGAGGGGAGTGAGTGGGAGGGGAGGGGGGGGAGGGGAGTGGGGGGGAGGGGGGAGGGGAGTGGGGGGGAGGGGAGTGGGGGGGAGTGGGGGGGGAGGAGGGGGAGGGGAGTGGGAGGGAGGGGAGGGGGGAATGGGGGGGAGGGGAGGGGGGAATGGGGGGGAGGGGGGAGAAGGGGAGGGGGAGGGGGTGTTTGGACCCATAGGCAGATTATGTACCACCAGACAACCCACCTTCTGGGGCTCAGGGTGGGAAACAGGATCACCCACCAATAGATCCACATTCTACCTCCCTGCAATGGTAGCAGTAGAGGGGACCATCAACCCCAGTCCTGCTGGGGAACAGACACCCTACAGGGCAGGCAATGCAGAGCTGTACACATCCATAAAGCAATAGCAGACAGACAATAGGCCTGGAAATGCTCAGCTGCCCCCCCCCACCACTATCTGACATTCTCCAGCAGCAAGCCTCCAGCCACTGCACCCTGCAAGGTGTTCCAGCAAGACACTTACTAGCTGCAGACAGTCTGCTAGCTAGTCCATAGTGCATGGTCCTGGAGGAGATGCGTGTACCCAGAACTGGGATATCAGCATACACACCAAGCAGATAAGTCAGTGATTGGGCCCCAAAATGGACCCATAAATATCACATGAAAGAAATACTATATAGCACTATGGGGGAACCTAGCCATGCCGTGGTCACTGCTCAGTCAGGGTGAGAGTGACCTCCCAGCAGGACATGCTGTGGCCAGCCACTACAATGTCTGAGCCATTGCCCTATGCTATCTACAGATCAATCCAGGCCAGGCCATCCTATCCTGGCTATTCCCACAGTACCTTGCTCCTCATTATGCACATTTGCAGGCCAATACTGGCAACAGTGCTAGCAGTGTGGGCTGTGGAGGGTGTTTTTAGCCACCACACACTGGATAGACAGACACACACTCCCCACACCTATGCCAGCATTGTGCAACTATAGAGGTGTTTGGCAGCCCTGGCCACCGCACCAGTCCTGGGCACAGTGCAGGCATGGCTATGGTACGCAATACTGTTGGGGTCACTCCCCAGGGTGATAAACACTGTCAGACACAAGACCCATAGCACACTCCACAGACATCAGAAAGGTTGCTATGATGCAGCTCAATCAGCAAATTGTGCTTAACTTTGGAATTGCTATCTGCCAGTAATCATAGCAACCGTTTGATAGATGTTTACTGTATTCCCAGGTTTAGGGTGGCATTGCATAGGTATGCAAGTGCTAGTATTGGGAGATGCACGCAGGGCCCAACATCCTGCCGCTCCAGGAATCATTGGATAATGGAGCCTGTGGGTGCGGGTGTGTCTGCCCCTGTTGGCAGCTGCTTTAGGGCAGAGGTTCCCAACTACAGTCCTTGTGGGCCAAACACTTTTCGGGTTTTCATGCTGTCCCTCATGAATATGCATGAGATACATTTGCATACCATGAGGGCGGTGCATAGAAATGCAGCACTGGCTTCTTTATTAGAGGCAGCATGGAACCTGGATGGTGTTTGGCCCTCCAGGACTGCATTTGGGAGACTCTGCTCTATGTACTGCGCATGCTATGGTGTCTGTGCTCTGTAGAGTGAAATGTAGGTGTTTTGGGCATGTTTACGTCATCTGCAATAAAGGTTCTGTCTGTATTAGCACGTTTTAGTAGTGGGTAAAATATGGGGACTGGGTTGGCAGAAACCACAGTTGGGACTTGAACCTGTGACTTTTTGCTTCTGAATACACTGGTTTTGTGCACTGCACCACTGTGTTGTCACAGAGTCAGTGCTTTCCCTGGTGATACCATGACTGTTCGTCAGACAGGGCATGTCTGTTGCAGTGCATGGCACCCACCTACACAGGTCTAGGCCACAGTCTGCTCTGGGCAGCTGCCACTGCCCCCTCCACCACCAGTATCCCTCTGCCACCATGCTGACATGCCCTTCTGCTGGTGGTGCTGGTGGAGCGCAGTCTCAGGCCATCCAGTGTGCGGGTAGGCGGCTGCCTATGGTACGGGTTCTGTGGTAGGGATGCCTGCATAGGTGTCCGCGCTTCCCCCCACCACTGCCTGCCAATGTTCCGTGCCCTTGGGGGTAGCTGCTGGGTACTATCCCCTGTGACACTGTGGGAAACACAGTTGTGCCCATGTTGGGCCTTCAGCAGTTGCTGTCTGGCTGCTCTGCTGTTTCAGCATTCGTATGGGCCACCTAGGCATCACCCTAGTCCGCACTGTGGCCCAGTTGCACCACAGCATGTGCCGCCTGCGGCCCTCTGTATCCCCTTTTCCGGAATCTGTCCAGTTGCCCGTTCCGACATGCCCACCCTGCTGTTGCGGGACATGTGCATGCCATAGGACACCTGTCCAATAACAAGGGAAAGCCCTGATCAGCGCTATTTCACTGTGGGCTCATTCACCTTGTATGGGGACGAAGCATAGACCCTTCCACGGTTAATATCTTTTTTTTGGAGCTTTCTCGGGGGGGGGGGGATGTTTTCCATTAATATCACTATTGGCCAGCTTGATTATGTTTTTTTTCCAGTTTGTTGAGGTCATTTTCAATGTTTATGTGCCCTTTTGTTCTGTGCACATGTATCACACTTATCACTTTTTTTAGGTTTCCCAGCCTATGCTGTTCATTGCTGAGACTTAAATGGTTTCTCTCCCCTGCAAATGTGCATCTAACGGCAGGTTTTCAATCGCGTTAGGATTCAGCTCTTCAGATCAGCGCGTTATTGTGAACGGAGTCTCTCCCCGCCCACACTCCGCCCATTGGCCCCTTCTCTCCACCCTCTCTCCACCTTTTGCGGTATTTTACCGCGCTGCGGAATGTCTACGATCGTTAAGTAACGTTAACGCGCGTTATGAGACGTTAACAATTGTTAACATCTCATAACACGTGTTAACGTTACTTAACGATCATTAACGTTACATAACGCACGTTATGTAACGTTACCGCATTTTAGTAAACATACCCCTTAGACTTTTTAGACTCCTTACAATATTGAGAGCATCCTTGCCATCAGCGAAATACGAATGGAGACTGAGAAGTTTCTACCCCCAAGCGACTAAAGATTCCAAGATCCAGATGTTCTTCAGGTGCAGATCAAGACAATCCCACTGCTCAAGGAACGAATACCACAGCTCCAAATTAAAGGGATCATAGATTGAACTCTTTGTTAGGGATATTATGTTTGTTCCCACTTATCTTTATTGTTGAGATCTTTTATGATGCAGGATGTGCCATATCCTTCCGCGGAGAGCTTTAGCAGTCCTCAGTTTAGAAGTGAGGGTTACTGTTTTAGATGTTTTATATTTCATTTTATCTCCTTAAGTGGGGTCAAGCAGCGGCAAAGAGCTTCTCTGTGGTGGAGCAGAGGTGGGGGGGGGGAAAGTACAGGCAAAAGGGCTCATGGGGATAGGTTCTTTTATTTACAGCTATAGGGCTGTGTTAATGTTTGTTTTAATAAGGGACTGGGGGAAGTGGAGTAAAAGATAGGTTAGACCTATTGCCTAGCGTCTTCCACTGGACACTGATGTTGTCCATATCGGGTAGGATTTTCCTTATTCTAATGCTGTCCTGTAATCCCAGGGCTTGGGGGGGTGGGGTAGGTATACCAAAGGGGGGGGGGGTTGGGGTTACGAGAAGGGGAAGGAGAAGGGTAGGAGGAAGTAGAAGCGATGTTATATGGGTGGGTTGTGGGGGATTGAGTGCCAAGCAGTACAAAAAGGAGATAATTCAGTGGGGGATAAAGGTTCCTATTATTGCTGGGAGAGGAAATTGGGGACCATGTAGGAGAGGATATCTTTTGCTCATTTTTCTCTTGCTCACTCTACTTTATGCAATGGTTCATGTAGGTTATGGTGAAATTAATTTTATGGAATATTAGGGGTTTACATAACCCAGTTAAGAGACGCAGTGTCTCTTAACTGGGTTATGTAAACCCCTATTATTCCATAAAATTAATTTAGGTTGGCATGGGGGAGTGGCCTAGTGGTTGGGGCAAGGTACCTCAGGCCAGAAATTCAGGAGTTCAAATCTCATTAGAGGACAGCAACCTTGGGCCAGAAGGACTGGGGGCTCTAGTCCCACAGGTGCCCACTGTGGTCTTGGGCAAGCCACTTAATCCTCCATTGCCCATGTTCCCTGTAAAATAGTTATCTCCAAGTTATAATGCCCTGTTCAATGTAATTTCAGTTTGTTGAATGTAAACTGCTTTGATATCATGAAAGGCAGTATATAAGAAATGTTAAATAAATAAATACAGGTACTTGATCAAATCCACAAAGATCAGGCTGACATAGTCTTCTTGCAAGAGACACATCTGGCTCATGGGGTCCATGCTTGCATGACTTCTCCAGGGTTTCCTGCTGGTTTCTCTACCCATAAGCGAGGGGTGGCCATTCTGATCTCGCAGAAATGCCCCTTTCAACTCTCAAACCAGATTCAAGATCCTAAGGGTCATTTTCTAATTTTTTCTGGTACACTTTAAGGGGTCCTGATTTCTCTAGTGAATGTGTACATTACTCCTACCAAATTAATTCCATCCCTAATGGAGCGTATGGAGATACTATCAAAGCAGGTGTCTGGTGAGATATTAATAGGTGGCGATTTTAATTGTGTTCTTTCGAATCTTGATAGATCAACTGAACTTAAAGTACTACTGGGGCCTAGTCATCTGTTATCTACTCTAACTTCCAATTTTGCTCTAGAAGACATATGGCATTGTTTGCATCCGAAGGAAAAGGATTATTTTATTTTATTTATTTGTGTGCTTTTCTATACCGCCCCTTCCAGAGATCAGGGGCGGTTTACAAGGAACTTAAACAACAATATAGCAAACAGTGCAATATTGCATTACATTAAACATTAAGTGAACATAAGAACTAGATTACATAAGATCTAGGTTACAAAGAAAACAATGTGTAGGTTATTAACATAAGAACTTAAAGGAACATTAAACTATGTTACAAAGGAACCAAAGTGTAGATTATTTACATGGTTGACAAAATCTATTTATAATAGTTATTTGTGGTCAAAAGTACAGTGTTGGGAGGAGGACTATTTTGAATGGATATTAAAATGAAGTCTAGAATTAGGTGGGATAGACTTGTGTTTGGTTAGTTGTATATTCTTGTGTAGTAAATTTGATTTCAGGTTGTAGGTTGCTGTAGTGTTGACTAAATAGGTAGGTTTATACGTTCTTCTCCTCTGTACACAATTCATATTCCCAATTGGACATGTGGTTAGTATCCTAAAAGCTATCTTCTCAAATCATTCAAGTCAAGATAGGAACTAGCGGACCCTCGGATAATCACTTGGTCTCTCTCGATTGGAAGGTCGGTGATGTCGAAACCCCTCCCCGGTAATGGGCTTTCCCCCGACATTTATTGAAAAATATGGACTTTATTCAACAGCTGAAAAAGGAGTGGATGGAGTACATTTACTATAATGAAGGGGAGGAGACACCTCATTTCCTGCTTTGGGAAGCGGGTAAGGCGGTTTTGAGGGGACAGGCCATTTCACTAACTACAGCCTTTAACCGGCGGACCGCTGCTATACAGAGAGACTTAAGAGCACAAATTGCAATTTTAGAATAAAAGCACAAGTGTTGGTCGACACCTAGGATCTGGCACCAAATTATGACATTAAGGGGAAAACTGACAGCACTAGAGATAGAGGAAATAGCTTTGCAGTTACTGAGATCCCGTCGGCATTTCTATGAACACAGAAACAAAGCAGGTAAACTACTCCTATGACAGCTGAAACGTCAATGTATAGCTCTCCGGGTGTCTATGACTTCTGATGAACAGAACCGGAGACTTCATAAATCAAGGGACATTGCCCAATACTTTGCTCGTTTCTATAAGGACCTTTACTCTTCTCAACTTTCAGCGGATTCTACAGACATACACCATTACCTGTCTGATTTACATCTGCCGCAATTGTCTAGTGACACATGTGAGGCGTTGGATAGAGAAATCACTCTTGCAGAAGTACAATTAGCTATCAAACTGTTAAAGAATGCTAAAGCCTTGGGCCCGGATCTGTTTCCAGTTGAATTCTATAAAACATTTTCAGATCTCTTAGAGCCGGTGTTAGTAAGAGTGTTTTACGACAGCGACTTCCCGAGTCCATGTATCAGGCCTTAATTACGGAAGGGAAAAATCCATTACAGAGTGGCAATTACAGACTGATCTCATTGCTTAATACTGATTACAAAATTTTCACAAAGATTCTAGCACTGAGCCTAAATTCTAAAGTGCAGGAAGTTATACACCCAGATCAGACTGGATTCATTAAGGGACACCATGGATTTGAGAACGTAAGTCGCCTACTTAACATTATGTTAAACCTCCGACAACAAAGGGTAATCACACAATCTTATCTTTAGATGCAGAAAAAGCTTTTGATAAGATGGAATGGTGCAATTTACTGAGTTTTCTACAGCAGTTTGGTTTTGGCCCTTCTTTTTTATCTTGGATCACCGCTTTGTATAAAGCCCCCTCTAGAATAGTTCAGGTAAATGGATTCCTCTCTACACCGTTCTCCTTGGAGCAGGGAACTAGACAAGGGTGTCCTCTTTCTCCACTTCTCTTTGCGCTAGCACTTGAACCTTTGGCCATACAGCTTTGTTCTCAGGAGACTTCTCTTGGAATCTCCTTAGCCAACCGACATCACATTGTAATTTCTTTATGCAGATGATACTTTAATCTTTCTTCGAGAACCCTCTACTAATATGCCTATTCTGGTGTCTATGCTGAAGGAATTCTCTTGTTTATCGGGATACACAATTAACTTTCAGAAGTCAGTTTTGCTGCCATGTCTGACAGCTTGAGGGGTATGTTCCAAGGTGGAAGCAAGTAGTTTTCCTATAGTCTCCAGTTTCAGATATCTTGGTATCCAGATTACTCAACGCCTGGAAGACCTTTATGCACATAATTATTCTTCCTTGATATCTATAGCTAGGGAAGTAACAACTTGTCAGTCTCTGTCAGTGTCGTGGCTAGGTAGAGTACATATGATAAAAATGCTCTTACTTCCAAAGATACTTGTTTTTTATTCCAGCAGCTTCCTATCCCAATGCCACGTTTCTTTTTTCTTCAACTACGGCGAGTTCTCATGGGGTTTGTGAGGCGAGGATGTCGTCCTCATCTTGGCTGGCATATGATGGCTTGCACCAAGTTGGCAGGCGGTATTGGTCTCCCTGATTTTGAACTTTATTATTTATGCTCATGTTTAAGAGCAGTACCATTATGGTAGACTAATGCCTTTTCCTCATGGGTTGACCTGGAGGCAAGTTGGGTCTCTTTGATTCCCTTATGTGCTATCTCCTTTATTACTGAGGAACCGATGGTACGTGCCATGCAAACCCATATTTTTCTGGGCCCAGTATGGAAAGCTTGGCAAAGGATGTGTGCCAAGGTGGCACTGCCTTCCCTCTGGTCACCTTGTGCTATGCTTGGAGCATTCACTTTCGCGAGAAACTTGAGGTCCCTTCTGCGACAGGTAATCGCTAACTTACGCTTGGTTTCATTATATGACCACTCTATTTTCCTATTCCAGCAACAGTTAGAATCGGTATTGCAATGTTCTCTTTCATCATTCCAATATTATCAATTGCGATTGTTTCTCTTCCAGATCTATTTTAGATGTAGCTACACAGACACCCAGAGCATAGGAACATATTTTATTTATTTTATTTAACAGTATTTCTAAACCGCCTTATCATAAAAATCAAGGTGGTATCACAGCAAACAATCTGGTAGTGTGAGTGTGTTATACATGCAGTGAGGGTGAAAATTTAGTTGGGTGCGTGTTGTATTGTGTGCTAGATTGGTTTGAGCTATGTACAATGTGGGCTATATACAGTGGTGCTAAAAACATTTTATATACATACAGTGTTGGGCGGTAACGTGTGCTGCTATACAGTCACTTAGGTTATGTGATGTGTCCATAGTGTTCTATGAACAGCATGGTTTTCAGCTGTTTTCTAAAGTCCTTGAGGTCTGTAGTTGCCCTCAAATTGTCCGGTAGTTTGTTACATATTGTTGGAGCAGCCATGGAGAGTGCTCTGTCTGTTGTGTCCTTGCGTGTGTGTTTGTATTCACTTGGGGTGCTGACTCGGTTGTGTGTTTGTTTTCTTCTAGGACGTGTGCTGGTGTCTGGTTGTATGAGGGTGTGCAGACTGTTGGCTGATGTGTGCTGTTTTATCTTAAATAGGTTTATGATAGTTTTGTATCTGATGCGTGCACCGATTGGAAGCCAGTGTAAGTCCTTTAAGGTAGGTGTGATGTGCTCCTGTCTTGCAGTTCCGGATATGATTTGTGCTGCGGTGTTTTGTGCCAGTTGAAGTGGTTTGGTGGCTTGTTTCGGTAGTCCAAGGTATATCGGATTGCAGAAGTCCAGTAGTGGGGTTATCAGTGCTTGACAGACGGTACAGAAGTGTTCTGGGGCGAGGAGTGGTTTCAGTCTCCTGATGATTCGCATCTTGTAGTAGGCTTTTTGTATTGTTTTGTCTATGTGTGGCTTGAGATTGAGTTTATTGTCCAGCGTAACCCCGAGGTATCTCACTTCTGACCTTATTGGTATAGTAGTGTTTTGTATCTTTATATTTGGTGGGTGTATGAAGCTTTGGTTCCGAGTGATGATTAAAGCTTCAGTCTTGTTGTAGTTTATTGCGAGGTTGTTGTCTTGACACCAACTGGTCATTTGTGTAAGGCAGTCTGTTATCTTAGAGAAGTCCGGGTTGTCGATTGATATCGGGGTGTATATCATGATGTCGTCCGCATAGATTGTGTATTGAATGTTGTTCTCTTTCATGATGTTGCATATTGGTTGGATGTAGATGTTAAATAGGAGTGCTGAGAGCGCAGATCCTTGAGGTACTCCTTGACGGACTTTGATGGGTCGGGAGGTGATGTGTCCCACCTTGACCTGTAGCTGTCTTTCGGTTAGGTACAAGTGGAACCATTTCAGTGTGATACCGTGTATACCAGTGTTCTTTAGTCTTTCCAGGAGCATGTTGTGGTCCACTGTGTCGAAGGCTGAGGAGATGTCGATGAAGATCATTATGATTCCATTCCTGGTGTTGTCAATTATTCTTAGGATGCTGTCGAAGAGGTAGATCAGTAGCGTTTCAACACCGTGGTTGGGACGAAATCCGTGCTGGTTGTCGTCGAGTGTTTCGTGTTTGTTGATGTGATCCTGAATTTGTAGTTGAACCGTTTTTTCGATGACTTTTGCGAGGAAGGGTATGCTGGAGATTGGTCGGTATGCTGCTGGATCTTTTTTGTCGAGAGTTGTTTTCTTTGTGATTGGTCTTACTGAGGCAAGTTTTAGTTGCTTTGGCATGAGTCCTTGAGTGAGTGAGTTGTGTACCATTTTATGTATGGTGGGGATGAGGCTTGATTTGGTGGCTTTGACCCATGACACTGAGCATGGGTCTGTAGGAGCGGTGCTTGTGTTGATTGTAGAGATGATGTGGGATATCTGTTCTGTTGAGGGTGAGGAGAATGTGCCCCAGGTTTTGGAGTGTACGTCCGTCCTGGTGGTCCTACTAGGCGTTGTTTGTTCTGTGGAGTGAAATTTGTCTTTGATGTGGTCGGCGAATTTCTGTGGATCAACTTGTACATCCCCTTCTGTTGTTTGCTCTTTTGTGAGGATTTTTACTATTTCGAAAAGCTCTCTGGGTTTGTTGATGGAAGTATTTATCATGTTTGTGTGGAATTCCCTCTTTGATTGGTTGATGTGTTCATTGTATTGCTTTTGCTTCGTTAGATAAAGATGCTAGTCGGCAGTTGTTTTGTTTTTTCTCCATCTCCGTTCAATCTTCCTGAGTTCCCTCTTTTCCTCTCGTATTTTTGCTGAGTACCATGGTTTGTTTTGTCTCTTGTTGTGGTGTTGTTTCTCGGTCCCGCCATCAGATGGTTTGGCGGCGTTGGCTAAAATGCTGTTCCAGCTGGAAACTTGTTCCTCCAGGTCGTCTGTAGTAATGTTCAGGTGTTGTATTGTGTCCTGTATGAATTCGTCCTTGTCGAAACGCTTGAATCGTCTTTGTGTGTGTGAGATGTTTGCTCTTTCGTTTGTCTGGTCCTCTTGTGACCGCAGCCTTGTCTCGATTAAGTAGTGGTCAGACCATGGCACTGGGGTAATGGTGGGTGGAGAAATCAGGTCTCTTGATGTTAGGTAATTGGATGCGAATATGAGGTCTGGGGATGATCCATGTCTGTGTGTTGGTGCATTGATTATCTGTGTGAATTGAAGTGAGGACATTGCTTGAAGGAAGGCCTCTGCGTCTTTGACATTGGTGGACTTTAGGTTGAAGTCTCCAATCAGCAGCGCTGGTTTGTTGTTTGTTGTTATGGCACAGGCTTCTTCGAGTGTGAAGGCCAGTTCGTCGGGTGGAGCTCTGGGTGCTCTGTATGTTAGGCAGATTGCAATGCTCTTGTTCTTGATGCTAATTGTGTTACATTGCTGTGTATCGGTGAGGCTCTGTGTCTTGAACTTTAGTTTTGTTTTCGCTATTATCAGGACTCCTTCTCCACGCTTGTGGGTGCGTGGGCAGTTGTATGCTGAGTAGTTGTTTGGTACTAGTTGGTTGAGTAGTACATTGTCAGTCGGGTTGAGCCATGTCTCTGTGATGCATATTATGTCGGGCTGTCGCTCTTCAATGTGGTCTACAAGCGTGTGTATCTTGTTGCAGATGGATCTGGCGTTTATGAGCTCAATCGTCGTTGTCTTTGTTGAGGAGGTTGCTGTTGCATGTGCTTCCTTTGTGCAGGTGTGGGAGTTTGATTTGTGTCTGTTTGGTCGCTTTGCCTGGGAGGTTCTGAGTGTCTCTTTGTATGTGTGCTGGGGTTCTAAATATGGTAATACAGTTGGTGGGCGCCATGTTGTGTTTGCTTGTGGGTGGTGGAGGTGTGTGGTTGGTGGGAGGAGTTGTGTGATGAGTAGGTAGAGTGGGAGGAAGTATGTGGCGTGCATGTTGTTTTTTTGTGATGTCCTGTTAAGGTGATGCCTGCTTTCTTAAGTCTTCGTCTGTTGGCTGTCTGGTGAGAGCTGTATATGGTGCGATAGCTTGTCTCATGGAGGGAGAGCCGGATCTGTGTAGGGCGTCTTGGTGCGGGAGCCTGTCCCGTGGAGGGAGCCTGTCCCGTGGAGGGAGCCTGTCCCGGGGGCGAGCCAGATCTGCGTAGGGCGTCTTGATGCGGGAGCCTGTCCCGTGGAGGGAGCCTGTCCCGTGGAGGGAGCCTGTCCCGTGGAGGGCGCCTTGGAATTTGTCCCGTGGAATGAACCTGTCCCGTGGAGGGCGAGCCGGATCTGTGTAGGGTGTCTTGGTGTGGGAGCCTGTCCCGTGGAGGGAGCCTGTCCCATGGGGGGCGAGCCGGATCTGAGTAGGGCGTCTTGGTGTGGGAGCCTGTCCCGTGGAGGGAGCCTGTCCCGTGGAGGGTGAGCCGGATCTGTGTAGGGTGTGTTGGTGCGGGAGCCTGTCCCGTGGGGGGCGAACCGGATCTGAGTAGGGTGTCTTGGTGCGGGAGCCTGTCCTGTGGAGGGAGCCTGTCCCGTGGAGGGTGAGCCGGATCTGTGTAGGGCGTCTCGGTGCGGGATCCTGTCCCGTGGAGGGAGCCTGACCCGTGGAGGGAGGGCCGGATCTATTGGGTTGTGTGTAGTGGAGGTGTGAGTTTGGTGGTGGGGAATGTGTGATGTACTGTGAGAGTTCTACTTGCAGTTCTGACGTCCTTTGCCTCGGTCTGCTCCTTGCTGGGTTCTCCTGTGATGCTGTCGGCGCTGCTGTTTATTCTGGTTGTTTCTTGCTGCTTGGCTTCGTGCCTCGCCTGGGGTTCCGGAGTGGTAAGGTTTTTCCTTGCAGAGTCGTTGTGGTCGTTGATCTTCGGTTCGGTGGTGGAGGTGTCTGTTGAACATAGCGTGGCTTTTCGGGGTGGAGGATATGTTGGTTGGTTGCTTTTTTTGCGCCTCTGTGCCGCGCCTAAGGGCCAAGCCAAAGGGCCCTCTAGCGAGGCCCTCAGGCGCGGGCCCGCCAGGCGCGGGTGCGCCCGCGAGGGACGCCACTTTTGTGGAGGCGGGCCACTTTTCCCCTCCTCTCCCACTGCCCGGATTGGGCAGGAGCACCGTGGGGGGAGTTGTTGTGTCGACGGCAGCAGCGGCTCCCTCCGGAGGTGAGGGACACCGCTTTTGTGGAGGCGGGCCGCTTTTCCCCTCCTCTCCCACTGCCCGGATTGGGCAGGGGCACCGTGGGGGGAGTTGTGTCGGCGGCAGCAGCGGCTCCCTCCGGAGGCGAGGGACGCCGCTTTTGTGGAGGCGGGCCGCTTTTCCCCTCCTCTCCCACTGCCCGGATTGGGCAGGAGCACCGTGGGGGGAGTTGTTGTGTCGGCGGCAGCAGCGGCTCCCTCCGGAGGCGAGGGACGCTGCTTTTGTGGAGGCGGGCCGCTTTTCCCCTCCTCTCCCACTGCCCGGATTGGGCAGGAGCACCGTGGGGGGAGTTGTTGTGTCGGCGGCAGCAGCGGCTCCCTCCGGAGGCGAGGGACGCCGCTTTTGTGGAGGCGGGCCGCTTTTCCCCTCCTCTCCCACTGCCCGGATTGGGCAGGAGCACCGTGGGGGGAGTTGTTGTGTCGGCGGCAGCAGCGGCTCCCTCCGGAGGCGAGGGACGCCGCTTTTGATTCCTTGAACAATAAGGCTCTTCTGGCACATCTGCACCAATTACTATCCGAAGATGTCTCCTCTGTCTTACCTACTCAGCTTTCCGTACTCATTGGAAAGGGGACCTACCAGATACGTCTGAAGATTTCTGAGTGGATACTTTCCACTACTCTCATACCTGCTCCATATCTCTATCACTGGTCAATACTCAGTTGCGTATCATCTTACGAATGTCTGTAGTTCTGACTTCTCTGTATCGGTGGGGTCATGCTGATGATCCCCTTTGTTGGAGGTTATGTGGAAGGGGAGGGACCTTTTTTCATATGTGGTGGGAATGCCCACAACTTCAATAATTTTGTTAATGGTCTACACCAGCGTCACTCAGAAATTAAAGATCACCTTTCCTTTTGATGCGGAACATTGTGTGCTAGGATTCTTCAACTCGGACATCCTTCCTCGAGATAGTACCCGAATGCTTCAGAGTCTACCTTTGGCAGCCCCATCGGTGATTAGCTGTTACTGGAAGCAATGTGCTGCTCCCACATGTAACGAACGGATGGTAAAAGTCTGGGTTATATATAGAATGGAAAAGATGACTGCAGAACTAAGGGGTAAAACAAATGATATACAGTGTCTTTGGAGCCGATTTCTGCCAATTTAAGCTGTAATGCACTACGTGGTACTGGATAATGTTTGGATTCCTGGACTTTTATTGCTCAAGACATGCTTGTGCTTGATCTCCCATAGCGCTTGTGACTTGGGTAAACTTCTGAAGTCTTTTCCCAACAGCACTCCTATCCTCACCAGTTAAATATGATGAGGGAGGGAGGGGAGGGGGGGTTAGATAAAGGAGAGTCATCATGACACTCAGGTTATTAACATCTATGACTTGGTCCTCCTCTCCTGAAGGTTATATTACCTTTACTGGCTAGTTAAGCATCCCTGGTACTATTAATATTATTCTTTAGTTGGTGAAAATATTGTTACTTTTATCTTCCTAAGTTTCTTTTCAATGGTAGGATATCCTTTGTATCTTTATTAAAGTAAAGATTGTCTTCTGGGATGAAGGTTCAATATGGTTGTTTTCATTTATATATGTGGTTTAGTGTGATAGGTACTTGTGTATTGCTCCCGCAGTTAGTGGGGTTGCCAATTTCATATTTATCAGACAGGCCTAGTTGGGCGCACAACAGGAGTATTAGAAGAAGCAGGGTGTGGACTGCTGGGATCATTGTACCTGAGCTGCTTATGTTTGTTGATATTTGCAACATGTCATGTCATGCTATTGACTTTCAATAAAATTCTATACAGAAAAAAAATAACCCCTATGAGCTGCCTGACTGAAGATCAAACCCAGTTTAGGACAACTATCGAGAGGGTCGCCATGAGTCGACACGGACTCGATGGCACTTAACAACAAGGCCCTAAAACATCCCAAGAGACTAGCACAGCATGAGCTTCAAGACCCTTAATAATGTCAAGGGGACAAGCACAGTACCAGATTAGCTGCAAAACCCTAAAACACTAGAGAGTCAACACAACAGCAGAAGGGTTGGCACAAGCCCAGGCCACAGGAATGGGGTGAGTTCAGTTCAGCTAAGCTGTGTGCTGACAATTTAGAGTCCTGACAATGAGCATTTTGGTCACAACATGGAACCTTATGTACAGAGAAAGATCCCCTCGGTGTTGGAAAAACATTCATAGATTGCTCAGGTCACATGTCGAGGAATTTAATTAAGAATCATCAGAGGATGAACTATAGGGAAGACTACCCTCAAAAGCCATGGGAGTGGAGCTGCAGCACTGTTGGCAATAGCCCATAATTGTGGCAGCAAAGTATCCTGGAAGTCCCTATAATAACAGGTTAATACTTGTGGAAGAAGACTGATAGTTGACAAGTATAGTAATGGAGGATGTTGGATATGAGGGAAATCTGTTGCCCCATGATTGTTAGGCTTGATGCAGTTATGTTCCCTTCCATCCTTATCATGACATGCTCTTCCATGCTGATAGATTAGGTACTGGGATGAAAGAAGCATTCATGGAATGCACTAAAGTCATTCAGAAAAATCAAAGGGTTTCTTAGTTGATAAATCAACTAGTACAGTTTTTCATTCAACAGCTACAATAATGGAGATGACAGATGTGAGGGCAATCTGCCACCCTATGATAGCTAGTGTTGATTTGGCTATTATACTGGCTAATCAGATGTCCTCCTCCTTTGTCAGTGCTCCTTGCTTATCCCTCCTGACAGAGGAAATACTGTTGTTCACTCAAGGGTATAGCAGTAGCTGAGTTCCCCTGCATGAACCTCAAAACAAATACAAATACAATAATAGAAAATTGAAAAGAACTTTGAAGAGAGAACTCAAGACACGTTGATAGTGATAAGCGGGAAGTACGCCCCCCTCCCCCCCCCCCCCCCACTGTACTAATATAAGTTTCTTCCAGATTCAGGTTGTTAGAAATTGCATACCAAAGTGGGTTTACAATGACAAGCCAAAAGCACTCACAAAAGTGAAAAGCAAAGGAAGTAACAGCATTTGCAAAACATGGAAAAAAACTCTTCAAAAAATTAGATCAGCAGGCAAGGAAAAACAAGTGGCAAATGCACAAATATAGTGGAACATACAGAGTGTTACTCCAAGAACCTTTTGTCGATCAAGAACGGATACACAAATGGTTGAGAAGAGGTAGACTGAAACAGAAGGATGAAAAATTGATAGTTGCAGCCCAGGACAGCGGATTATGGACGAGATGGTTTATGGTGAGTATTAAATAAACTGGCACAACAGACATATGTGGATTCTGTAAGAAAGAGCTGGAAACAATGACTCACCTGATAGCAGGCTGAGAGGCACAACAAAGTAGCACGCCTGCTCCACTGGAAATTCTGTAAACACTACAACATCACTGTCCCTGAAAAGCACAGGGATCATGTCCCTAAGAGAATAACAGAGAATGAAGAGGTTATGATCATTTGGGGCATTCCCATACTGACGGATAAGAAACTGGATGCCAGGAAACGTGACAGTGGTAAAGGAGAAGAACACTAGAATGGCACTGATACTAGAAGTGTCAGTACCGAGTGATTACTCTGTGAATCGCGTGGAGAGGAAGAAGATCTTAAAGTATCAAGAGATGCAGAGACCAAGAAAATGTGGCAGAAAGATACAGAAATATTTACCATTGTACTGTCAGCCACAGGCCTGATAAAGAAGAATTTTCAAGCACATTTTGACAAACTACCCATACATGTTACATCTTATGAACTGTAGCAGGAGGCTCTCTTTGGCACGATGCAAGTATTATGCCGAGCATTAGCAGTAAATTTGAGAGATTAAGATCATATTCCACATACCCTGGCTTAGAAGTGAGGTTCACGACTGCCAGTGTATGCGTAAAATTAACAAATATTCCTACCAAAAAATCCCTTGAACCTACCTAAACCTTTCCATAAAACATAAACACAATTACCAAAATATAATCTAACCAACACACTCCTATAATAATTCCAAAACTCAAATTTCTAAAAGGGAGAGGTTTTACTCTTCAGTCCCACCATGTGGCAAAATTCTAAGGACGCCAGTGTAATAAGCAACTTGGTAATCATTATTATGTAACCCTGATGTATCTCTGTATTGTATTCCCTACTGTAATGTTATGCCCTTGTGAGATTGTTATTGTTACTCTGTATGTATTTTTGTTGTCTTTATTAAGCTCTGATGATCAGGGACTGTCTCTGTTATTTGTTTGTACAGCACTGCATATGTTGTAGTGCTTTATAAATGTTAACTAATAATAATAATAATTCATCACCATAGGGGATCTCCAAGATGTAATATCACAGGTCCAACAATGCCCTTTATCAAAATAGACAAAAATGATCAATCAATATTAAAAAAGTACTTTTCCAATATGTTCAATATATTTTTTATAAATTAATTTTCAGACACCACCATTAAAATGCTTTTATTCTTTTTTCTTTTTTTCTCTTTTATACACAAGTATAGTGGCCTCCAACACTTCTTCAAAACAAAGCCAAATGGCTCTATTAGTTAATAAATTTTCTCACCATCCAAAAGAGTACACAATTACTTATCTTCAAAGGTTCACTTCTAAATGCCTGCAGATCCAATCATCATTGCCTGCCCAGGTTTATACAATTCTTTGCACCCAACAAAGATCTTTGTTTCTCCTTCACAAAGGCTCCATCAGGGGTATACTCATCTCACAGACGATGGTCTCAGGAGATAACTACAGCGTCTGACATCACCAAATTTAAAGACCTACAAACCAATACATAAGAAGCTACACATTTTCATCTCATCCTTGGAGGTGTTCCCTCAATTCAATTAAGGTAGCCCACTCTAAATCTACCACAATACTACCATAATGCTAATCACACTCACCCCATCTACCTTAAACCCATAGAATAGAGCTCCACAGCCCCCTATGGCAAAAACAGCTGATATACTAAAATATTAATATATAGTAAACCATTCACTTAAAAAAATTAGAAAAAAAGCTTAGAAAAAAAGATTCCATTCAATTTTATCATTAATTCCATTTGGCTCCAAAGTATCTAATCTAAAGATCCAACACGGCTCTTGTTGCAACAACACCCTTCCTCTATCTCCTCTTCTAATATCTTGTGGGACATGATCAATTGCAAAGCAACGTAGCTCCTCAAACTTATGGCTGAGTGTAACACAGTGCTTCACCAAAGAGGTTTCCACTCTTATTTTTGAAAGACTATGGGGCATATTTACTAAACTCCAAAATTGTGCGGGGCCGCGGTAGTGTGCCTGTGCCATATAAGGAGTGGGCGGTTCAGGCAGAGAAAAGAAAAAACCGGGAGCCAGCCACCATAATTGTGCGCGTCGCACTAATGTGCGGGTCCACATTAGCACGTGGGAAGGCTAAGCGGCGCGCTGCTGGGCACAGAAAAGAACAGAGCTGTAATACAACAGTGAAGACACTGACCAATGGTGCAGGGGCCATGGATTCAATCCCCCATTGTGCACAACAAAAGCTTTTGTCTGAGGCAATAACTGTAATGGGTTAAAGTGCTGTAGGAGGCATATTAATTTTGTGCGGCATAAGGCGGCGCACTGTTAATGTTGGGCGACATTAGGCGGTGCGCTGCTAGGTGTAGGCGTCATAAGGCGTAGCACTGTAAATAGTGGGCATTAGGCGGCGCGCTGTTAAGTTTGTGCGGTTTGGGTGGCAGAAGGTGGTGCGCTGCTATGCCATGAAGGCCTAAGGCAGTGCGGCAATGTCCAAGCACAGGAATAGAGCCACAGCACAATGGTTAAGACACTGACCAATAGTGCAGGGATCAGGGGTTCAAATCCTCACAGTGCCCAATGGAGACAGCTGGCAGAGGCATTCTTTTAGGAGGCATTTAAATGATGGGCGGTATAAGGAGGCGCGCTGATGAGCATAAGGCGGTGCGCTAATGTTTTAGGAGGCTTTTTAAGACTGGGCGGCATAAGGCGGCGCGCTGATGTGCAATCACAGGAACAGAGCCACAGCACAATGGTTAAGACACTGACCAATGGTGCAGGGATCAGGGGTTCAATTTCTCACAGTGCCCAGTGAACAAGGCTGGCTGAGGCATAATGTATTATGGGGATGAGTGCTGTAGGAGGCATATTAGTTCTATTTTATTTATCAGTACTAGCAAACTCACTCTCAAAGCGTGTTAACATAAGGCGGCCCATACGGCACATGTTAAAGTTCACTGTCCGCCAAGGCACCCTAGAATGTCCCCTATAGGTCACCATATATGTTGCATCACAGGATAATGTATAGTGCACCTTATATGGACGGCAACCATAAGGTGCCCTATAGGGCGCCCTATAAAGCACCCTCAGTGGCACCTTATGGGTACAGTACGCTGCGGGTGTTTTTGCTGGCATCAACATATGTACATTCAATAAAAAAACTTTGGACAAACCTAGCAAATGAACCCACTGTGGGTTTGAACCCATGACCTCTGGCTTCTCAGGCAGTGAAGTAACCATTGGGCTACAGCTGCCAGCAAGCCCCTGGCTGGCTGCAGAGAGCCTGCATGTCACCACACAGACAGTCTGCTGTGGTAGCCAGGATAGGGTTAGGCCACCCGTACCCATGATGCACTGCACATGCAAATCAGCTGTCCACAGATGAGCACAAGATGGGGAATGCACCCCAACAGCTCCCCGGCGTGGTAGGGGGAAGTGGCCGTGTGCACCCACACAGCACCTCGGCCTGGTAGGGGGTACTGACCGGGTGTTTTACTGGCACAGAGTAGCTACACACCGTCACATTGTGCGGGTACTGTGCTCACCCTGAGGGTGTGAAGAGGCGCCCAGGACCAGGTCCACAACACCCTCCATGGATGAAAGAGGCCATGCCAGAGCTCCACAGCAGTATTAATTTGTGAGATAGGTAGTTTCTGCAGAAACACCTCAGATAACACTTTCTGTCTTAGTCAGGGGCACCCCTTATGGACACCTAGGTGGGCTATGTACCACCACCCAAGGTTGAAAAAACAGGGTCTCCTATCAACAGATCCACATTCTACCTCCCTGCAATGGTGGTAGTAGAGTGGACTATCAACCCCGGTCCTGCTGGGGAACAGACACCCTACAGGGCAGTCAAAGCAGCTCTATACACCTCCACAACACAATATCAGACAGACAGTAGGCCTGGATATACTAAGCTGCACTCCACCACTATCTGATATTCTCCCTCAGCAAGCCTTCAGCCGCTGCACCCTGAAAGGCGCTCCATCACAACAAAGACCAGCTGAAAACAGTCTTCTAGCTAGTCCTGGTGGAAATGCATGCACCCAGAACTGGGATGGCAGTGCACACCAGCAGATAAGTCAGTGACTGGGCCCCAGAAAGAAACCCATATATATCACATGAGAAAAATACTACATAGCACTATGGGGGTGCCTAGACATGCTGTGGTCACTGCACAGTCAGGGTGAGAGTGATCCCCCAGCAGGACAGAAAGAGGTCACCCTGTCTGTGTAGGTGGTGGCCGGCCACAACAATGTCCCAGGCAGTGCCCTATGCCCTGTGCAGATGCATCCTGGCCAGCCCACCCTGTCTGAGCTATACCCATGGTACCTTGCTGCTCATTATGCACATTGGCAGGCCAATAATGGCAACAGTGCTGGCAGTGTGGGCTGTGGAAGGTGTTTGCAGCCAACACACACTGTATAGACCAGGGGTGGGCAATCTCGGTCCTGGAGGGCCGCAGACCAGTCAGATTGGCAGGATATCTGTAATGCATATATATCGCATGCTTATTCATTAGGGATATCCCGAAAACCTGACTGGTCTGCGGCCCTCCAGGACCGAGATTGCCCACCCCTGGTATAGACAGACACACACTCCCACACGTATGCCAGCATTGTGCTACTATAGAGGAGTTTATCAGCCTTGCCCACCACACCAGTCCTGGGCACAGCACAGGCATGGATATGGTACGCAATACTGTTGGGGGTCACTCCCCAGGGTGGTGAGCACTGTCAGAGGCCAGACCTGAAGTACACACCGCAGACATCAGAAAGATTGTTATGATGGAGCTCAAAGAGCAAACTGTGCTTAACGTAGGAATGTCTATCTGCCAGTACTCATAGCAAATGTTTGAGAGCTGTGTACCGTATACCCAGGTGTAGGGTGGCATTGCTAAGGTATGCAGGTGCTAGTATTGGGAGATGCACGCAGGGCCCAATGTCCTGCCTCTCCAGGAGGCATTGGCCAATGGGGCCTGTGGGTGTGGGTGTGTCTGCCCCTGTTGGCTGCTGCTTTACGGCAGAGGTTCCCAACTCCAGTCCTGGTGTGCCTAACACTGTTCGTGTTTTCCTGCTGTCCCTCATGAATATGCATGAGCTACATATACATGCCATGGGGGTTGTGCATAGATATGCAGCACAGGCATTTGTATTAGAGGCAGCATGGAACCTGAATGGTGTGTGGTCCTCCAGGACTGCATTTCGGAGACTCTGCTCTAGGTAATGCCCCTGTTCATGGTGTCTGTGCTCGGTGTGGTAAAAGATAGGCGTATTACCAATGCGTATGCCCTCAGCAATAAAGGTTTGTCCTTACTATCACAGTTTAGTTGTGGGAAAAATATGTGGACAGGATTGGCAGTAGCCCCAGCTGGGCTTTGAACCTGTGACCTTCTGTTTTTGCACACACTGTCTGTGTGAACTGCACCACCGTGTTGCCACAGATTGGCTGAATTCCCTGGGAGGTCCATGACTGTACATCTGACAGGGCCTGTCTGTTGCAGTGGATGGTGCCATCCTGCACATGGCTAGGCCACTGTCTTCTGTGGCTAGCAGCCACTGCCCCTCCACCACCTGTACCCTTCCGCCAACATGCTGGCATGTCCTTATCGTAGTAAAACTATATGACCTGATTGAGTTGTGGCACTCCAGGCCTGCATTTGGGGGACTCGGCTGTAGGTAATGCCCATTGTTATGGTGTGTGAGCGGTGTAGGGTAAAATATGGGTGTTTGCAACATGCTTATGTTCTCTGCAATAAAGGAGTGTCTTTACTATCTCTGTTTAGTGGTGGGTAAAATATGGGGACAGGGCTGGCAGGTGCCCCAGCTGGGATTTGAATCTGTGACTCTCTGGTCCTAGAAATACTGGCTCTGTCCGCTGCACCACACTGTGGCCACAGAGACAGTGCAGTCCCTGGAGATAGGAAACCTGGCAAGAAGGAGTCGGAAGCCATGCTCTGCACATTTTTACTGTGGGCTCGTTCACCTTGTCTGGGGACAAAAGTGCAAATACACCATGAAAATGCCTGCAAAAAAGGGGGAAAAAAGATAGCCAAGCTGGGCAACAGTGTTATTAATGGGCAACCATACACAACACTCCAAGGACAGCTCCAATAGCAAGAAATGATTTTTGGAAGGGTCTCCACTCCGTGGACCCTTCAAAAATTAATTTCTAATGTTATGGAGCTTTCCAGGGAGTGTTTTTTGTTGTTGCCCATTAATATCACCGTTTCCCAGCTGAAGTACTATTTTTAATATTTTTGTTGTGGTCATTTTCGCTTTTTATTTGCACTTTTGTTCTATGCACATGTATCACACTGCTCACGTTTTGTGGGTTTCCCCGGTTTTCCTGTACATTGCTGACGGAAATGGTTTCTCTTCCCTTTAAATGCCCTCTACCGCGAGTGTTTCACTTGCGGTATTTTTTACTTGTATATTCGGCCCCGTAAATGTGCGAGGAGCCTCTCCCCTCCCATTCCTCGCCCATTGCAGCCATCTCTCCGCCCCTCAGGAGCCTTCCTCCGCCCTCCGTTAGCCTTTCCACGCCTCTATCGGACATTTACGGGCCCGTACTTGTGCGGAGCCCGTTAGTGTGCCACGCACGTGTGTGGGGGTTCATCGCACGTGTGCGGGGTGCTTAAGAGCACTTACGTGATGCTTTTAGTGCGCTATTGTGCGGCGCGCAATTGTGCGGTTTTTAGTAAACATGCCCCTATATTTATGTTCTGTAAGTCGAGTTTTCAATGGCTTGGTCATCTTACCGATGTACATTTTCAGACAAGGACATCTCAAAATATATACCACATAATCTGTTGTACAATCCGAGGCCAATCTTGATGAATAAATTCTATTATTTAATAGAAAAGAAACCCCCCTCTTCCATAATGGGGAAAAATGAGCACTTCCCACATCAAGTATTACCCACTGTCTTAAAAGGGTTTACAAATACGTGGAACTGTGGGGTAATCTTTCAAATTACGCCCTCTACTATATGCAATTTGCAGCTGAAAATTCATCGGATGAGCTGAAAAGTTCTTCCATCATCTCTTAATTGACCACAACATATTCCTTGACAATTTAGAATGCTGAATCACACAAGTGACTATCTTCTCCAATGAATCACCTTCTTTTATGTGTCCATTATACTCTGGAGATAACAGCTATTCTCTATGGTTGGACCGTGCTCTTTTAAATGCCTTATGCAAAACATCTTTGGGATAACCACGCTCTCCAAACTTCTCCAACATTAATCCAGCTTACACTTTAAACTCTCTTTCTGAAAAGCATATTCATCTACATCTCAATAATTGTGAATAAGGCAAACGTTGTTTTAAGTGCTGAGGATGAAAACTAGAATAGTGCAACAATGGGGCATGTTTACTAAACATTCATAACGTGCGGGGCCGCGGTAGTGTGCCTGTGCCATATAAGGAGTGGGCGGATCAGGCTGAAAAAAGGAAAAGGCCAGCTGAGGCATCAACTTTAATGGTTAAAAGTGGTTGAGGAGGCAAAATAATTTTGGGCGGCAGAAGGCGGCGCACTGTCATTTTGGGCGGCAGAAGGCGGCGCACTGTTAATTGTGGGCAGCAGGAGGTGGCGCGCTGATGGGCATCAGGCTGCGTGCTGATGTGTGCGGAGGCATTCAAATAGTGGGCGGCAGAAGTGGCGCGCTGATGCTCATGCACAGGAACAGAGCCACAGCACAATGGTTTGGACACTGATCAATGGTGCAGGGAGCAGAGGTTCAAATCCGTACAGTGCCCAGTAAACAAGGCTGGCTGAGGCATTATATATTATGGGGATGAGTGCTGTAGGGGGCAAGTTACGTTTATTTTAGTACTCACGACTAGCAGACGCGCACGCAAAGCGTGTTAACATAAGGCGGCCCATACGGCACATGTTACAGCTCACTGTCCGCCAAGGCACCCTAGAATGTCCCCTATAGGGCACCATATATGTTGCGGCACAGGGTAAGGTATAGTGCACCTTATATGGACGGCAACCATACGGTGGCCAATAGGGCGCCCAATAAAGCACCCGCAGAGGCACCCCATGGGTACAGTACGCTGAGAGTGTTATTGCTGGCAGCAACATATGTACAAGAAATAAAACAATGCTGTGGAAAACCCTATCAGATAACCCCACTGTGGGCTTGAACCCATGACCTCTGGCATCATAGGCAGTGACGTAACCATTGGGCTACAGCTGACAGCAAGCCCCTGGCTGGTTGCAGAGAGCCTGCACGTCACCCCACAGACAGTCTGCTGTTGTAGACAGGATAGGGTTAGGCCACCCGTACCCATGATGCACTGCACATGCAAATCAGCTGTCCACAGATGCACACAAGATGGGGAATGCACCTCAACAGCTCCCCGGCCTGGCAGGAGGAAGTGTCCATGTGCACCCACACAGCACCCCGGCCTGGTAGGGTGTACTGAGCGGGTGTTCCACTGGCACAGAGTAGCTACACCCCGTCGCATTGTGCGGGTACTGTGCTCACCCTGAGGGTGCGATGAGGCGCCCAGGACCAGGTCCACAACACCCTCCATGGCTGAGAGAGGCCATGTCAGAGCTCCAAAGCAGTGTTAATCTGTGAGATAGGTTGTTTCTGCAGAAACATCCTGGATATATCTGTCTGTCTGAGTCAGGGGACCCCCCCAGCTGGCCATGCACCACCAACCCACCCCCCCCCCCCCCCCCCCCAAGGGTGGCAAACAGGGTCACCCATCAACAGATCCACATTCTGCCCCCCCCTGCAATGATGGTAGTAGAGTGGACCATCAACCCCAGCCCTACTGGGGAAGAGACACCCCACAGGGCAGTCAAAGCAGCTCTATACACCCCAGAACACAATATCAGACAGACATTAGGCCTGGATATGCTAAGCTGCACCCCACCACTGTCAGATATTCTCCTGCAGCAAGCCATCAGCCGCTGCACGGCACCCCTTCAAGATACAGACCAGCTGAATACAGACTGCTAGTTAATCCTGGTGGAAATGCATGCACCCAGAACTGGGATGGCAGCACACACAAGCAGTTACATCAGTGACTGGGCCCCAAAAGGACACCCATATATATCACATGAGAGGAATACTATATAGCACTATGGGGGTGCCTAGCCATGCTGTGGTCACTGCACAGTCAGGGTGGAGTGATCCCCCAGCAGCACATACAGAGGTCACCCTGTCTGAGCTATACCCATGGTACCTTGCTGCTCATTATGCACATTGGCATGCCAATACTGGCAACAGTGCTGGCAGTGTGGGCTGTGGAAGGTGTTTGCAGCCACCACACACTGTATAGACAGACACACACACCCACACCTATGCCAGCAATGTGCTACTATAGAGGAGGTTAGTAGCCCTGCCCACCACACCAGTCCTGGGCATGGTACAGCCATGGATATGGTACACAGTACTGCTGGGGGTCACTCCCCAGGGTGGTACTGTCAGGGGCCAGACCTGAAGCACGCACCGCAGACATCAGACAGCTTGTTCTGATGGAGCTCAAGAAGCAAACAGTGCTGAACGTAGGACTGTCTATCTGCCGGTACCCACATCAAACGTTTGAGGGCTGTGTACCGTGTACCCAGGTATAGGGTGGCATTTATTTATTTATTTATTTATTTACTGCACATTTATATACCGCTACTTCCAGCGATCAGCAGCGGTTTGATTCATGTTCTGGGATTGTCAATCAAGACTGGGAGGGGTGGTATGTACAAATAACTGGGGTCACAGCACACATGGTTAGCGTCTTAGGGGGTGACTTATACATTCTTACATCTATATATACATATTTACATAATTATACATATAGCAGTTTTGAATACTCTCTCAGTTGATGGTCATAGCTGATTGTAATGACATCGAAATAGGTGAGTTTTTAGCTCCTTCCTGAATTTGGTGATGTCCTTGATTAAACGCAGCTCACACGGGAGGTGATTCCAGAGAGTTGGTGCAGAGAATGAGAACGCTCTACGGCTCGTACTTGTTTTCACTGTTCTGAAGTTGGTGGGGACTTGTAGGTTGCCTGAGTTGATAGTTCTTCTGTCCCTATTTGTAGGTTGCGTGCTGATTAGTGATGATAGGAATGATGGGGATATGTTGTTTATTAGTTTGAAGGTGGTCACCAACATCTTGTATTGTATCCTAGCTGCAATTGGGAGCCAATGTAGCTCTATCAGGATGGGGGTAATGTGTTCAGTAATGCCTGTTCCCATTATGATCCTGGCCGTCACGTTTTGGGCCATCTGAAGTATATTTAGTGATTTTTTAGGCAGACCTTGAAGGATGGCATTACAGTAGTCTAGGTGTGGCATTATGAGGGCTTGTGCTACTGACCGAAAATCACTGGGCTCAAGTATTTTCCGTAGTGGTTGTATCACTCTAAGTTTATGGAAGATGGCTTTATTTGTTTTGCGTAGGTGTGTCTCCATTTTCAGGTTGCAGTCGAGTGTTACTCCGAGATATTTGATTTCCTTCTTCGTGCTATACGTGTTGTTGCAGAGGGTGATTGTGGGAGGGGGGTTGAAGTTTGGTTTGCTGGATATATACATGACTTCTGTTTTCTTATGGTTAATTGCCATGTTGTTGTTTTGTAGCCATCTTAACATCTCCTCCAGACAATTTTCGAGCGGAGTATAATGAGGGTCCTCGGTATCTAGTTGCGTGTACAGCATAATATCATCTGCATAGATGTGGTATTTAATATTATGCTTTTTGAAGATGTCACAGAGGGGTTGCATGTAAACGTTGAACAGTAATGCCGATAGGGCTGAACCCTGGGGTATGCCCTGCGTTTGAGAGAACGGTTCAGCTTTCTCCCCGTTGAATTGTACCTGTGGCGTTCTGTTCGTTATGTAAGAGGAGAACCATTTGAGGGGGGTTCCCATTACTCCTATAGATTCCAATTTATTGAGGAGGATCCCATGGTGTACAGTGTCAAAGGCGGCAGAGATGTCAATGAAAATGAGTATAAACATTTTCTTTTTGTCTTCTAGGCCTTTGAGGAGATTGTTCATTAGCGCTATCAAAAGAGTCTCAACTCCATGATTTCTTCTGAACCCGTATTGCTGCGCATCTAGGGTATCACAGTCGTCAAGATGTTCTTGAAGTTGTATGAGTACTGCTTTTTCAATGATCTTTGCGAGGAATGAAATGCTGGAGATGGGGCGGTATGATGTCGGATCTTCCTTATTGAGCGAGTTGTTCTTTAGTATTGGTCTTATTATCGATTGCTTCAGTTGGGCAGGCATTATTCCTTGACTTAGTGACTGGTTTATGATGTGGGATATTTGCTGGTTTATTTCTTTTTTTGCTGCTTTTATCCATGCCGTTGGACAGGGGTCGAGTGGGGAGGTGGTGGTATTTATTGAGGTTAGTATGTTTATGGATTGTTGCATATCGATGGTGTGGAATGTACTCCATGCCTGTTTGGGCGCATCTTCTGTTCGTTGGCATGGTGTGTGTAGATAGAGGGTGGAGCTTTTGGTGGTGAGCTTGCTTTCGTAGTGGTTTGCAAGCGTTTGTGGATGTATGGGGCTACCTTGATGTTCGGGTTGGGCTGTTTTCGTTAATGATTTAACTAGTTCAAAGAGTTCACGTGGTTTGTTGATGGATTTGCTTAGGATGTTGGTATGGTGCATCCTCTTGGCTTTGTTTACCTCTTCCTTGTATTTTGCGAGGAGGTTGAGGTACACAGATTTGAGGTCGTTGGTTTTGGTAAGTCTCCACTTCCTTTCGTGTTTTCTAAGGTCTCTTTTCATTTTGGTCAGCGTTATGTTGTACCAAGGTTCTGATTTGTGTTTGTTTGCGTTTGTTTTGAGTTTCTCTTTAGGGATCGCCATGGCTTGAATTCCGGAATCCCAGCTATGCGTTAATTCATTGAGGTCTGTTTTTCCCAAGTCTACGTGGGATTTGATGGCCTTGATGAGACATTCCATATTTGGTTTGTTAAATCTTCTTTGTTGGGTTGCTATTCTTCTTGCCTTTGTGTCTTTAGCCACGGTAGGAAGCTTTATCCGCATATTGATTTGGTGGTGGTCTGACCAGGGTAATGGGATGATCTCAATCAGGGGCTTTTCAACGTTGTTGTGCTCTCCTGTAGGTGTGAAAACCATGTCTAGTGTGTTTCCCTTTTCATGGGTGGGCTCTATTATTAGCTGTTGATACCCTAGCTGGGTCATAGCCTCCATGAAGGTGTTTGCATGTGTGGTTGTTGTTGATGTAAGGTTAAGGTCCCCTAGTATGATCTGGAATTTTTTTGGTTGCGTTGAGGATATGTTTTCTAATGCTGAGGCAAGAATCTCATGTTGCAGTGAGGGGGGTCTGTATATCAAGCAGATGGATACCGCAGTGTTTTCTACCTTTAGGAGGTCTATGTTTGCGTTTGAGGACTGATATGTGCTTATGAATTGCAGGTTGTCTTTGGCTATTATGAGGATCCCTCCTCCCTTCTTGTGGGCTCGGGGACAGTTGTAAAGGTTGTATCCAGGTTTACTGATTTGATTTAATATGGCTGCATCGGTGTCGGTGACCCATGTTTCAGTTATACATAGGATGTCTGGTTTCTCGTCTGTGATGATGTCATGGATTATGTGGGTCTTGTTCCTGATGGAGCGAGCGTTGATGAGGGTGATATTACATGATTTGTGTAGCGCTTGTGTCGCCAGATTGTTAGTGGCTTGTGTCGGTGGTTGGTTGTGTGTGTGGGCCAATGTTGCTTTAGGCCTGTGGCGCCTCCGATTTCTTGTGTGACTGTTAGTGTAGGTCTTGTGATTCCCTGTAAGTGTTACTATGTCTCTGTTGCAGATGTATGGTGTGAGTAGGAGAGGTTGCGGCATTTGCAAGGTGTAGAGGAGGTAGAGGTACGCAGGTGCTAGATCTGGGAGATGCACGCAGGGCCCAATGTCCTGCCTCTCCAGGAGGCATTGGCCAATGGGGCATGTGGGTGTGGGTGTGGGTGTGTCTCGCCCTGTTGTCTGCTGCTTTACGGCAGAGTTTCCCTACTCCAGTCCTGGTGTTGCTGTTTTAGGGGAACTTTACTGGAGCACAGTAGGTTGCTGAACTCTGTAACCTCCTCAGATTCAGAAACTGCTAACACCTAATCAGGTGTTAGTTCCCTCCCTACCCACCCTGGCTCCCACCCACCCCTAGTAAGCAGTCTTGCTTTATAGGGCACCTCCCCCTTTAGCAAATCACAGTGAATTGGACCAGCACATATTGAATATAATTAAAGAGATTTAACTGCTTTTTCTCTGAAAGGACAGCTGCGAAACCAGCTGGTACTTGGTAGATCTCTCTCTTTTGCTTTAACAGATACCTAAGCTCCACAAACAGAACAATGGCTGGGAAAAATCGTATTGCTAAAGCTGTTGCCCCCGTTACAGCTTCTGCCTCGGTCCAGACAGAGGTCCTAATGCCAGTTGAAGAACCGGTTCCATGTGCAGGGTGCCTGCATGCTGAAGCTCTGAGGAAACAAGTGGAGGAACTCAGAGAGGAGGTGGCGAGGCTGAGGAGCATTCAAGACAGTGAGAAGTACATTGATGAGATGCTTCTTGCAGCAACCAGGCTTTCCAGCACAGGAGAAGATGGGTGCCAACAGAATGTCAATGGTTGGACAACAGTCACCAGAGCATGCAAAATCACCAATCCAACTTCTCCAGCCCTTGAATTGAAGAACCATTATGCAGCCCTGGAAGTGGAGGAGGTGAAAGCATCCCTGGAAAGGGAAGAACCAGATTTCAAGTACCCCATAGTTGCGGAATCAGTGACCAGAAGGAAACAAAGGGTAGTGGTTGTTGGAGACTCTCTTCTGAGGGGTACTGAGGCGTCCATCTGCCGACCAGATTTGATGTCCAGAGAGGTGTGCTGCCTGCCTGGTGCCAAGATCCAAGATGTTACGGAGAGTTTGCCGAGACTCATCAAGCCCACTGACTATTACCCAATGTTGCTAATCCATGTTGGAACAAATGATACTGCCAGGTATACCTCGGAACGTATCAAAAGTGACTTCATGGCTCTGGGACAGAGGGTGAAGCAGGTAGGTGCACAGGTGGTGTTCTCTTCAATCCTCCCTGTTGAGGGTAAAGGCCAAGGCAGAGAGGCTCGCATCCTGGAGATGAATGCATGGCTGCGTGGATGGTGTCTTCAAGAGCGTTTTGGTTTCCTAGACCATGGGATGCTGTTCCAAGGGATGCAGAGCAGAGATGGCATCCATCTGTCCAAGAAAGGTCAACGCATCTTTGGTAGTAGACTGGCTAATCTACTGAAGAGGGCTTTAAACTAGATTCGTTGGGGATGGGTGAAGAAAGCCCCCAGGTAAGTGAAAGCCCCCAGGTAGATGATACATTAAATACCTTTATGGAAATGGGTAACAGGGGTAACACATGGAAAGCAGTGTGTATTAATGCCCGTAGCATGGGAAATAAGATCCCTGAAGTTGAAGCTTTGGTGGGAGTGGCTGACTTGGATTTAGTGGCAGTTACAGAAACATGGTTCACAGAAAACCATGACTGGGATGTAACTATACCTGGCTATACTTTATTCAGAAAGGACAGGGTAGGAAGAAGGGGAGGAGGAGTGGCACTATATGTAAAAACTACTATTAAAGCTTTGGAATTACAGAGCTTAAAAGGGAGAGAGGAGGCATTGTGGGTTAAACTAGAAAGAGGGAAAGAGAAATCTATTTGCATTGGTGTGATATACAGACCTCCCTCCAAAGAGGAAGAGGTGGACAGAGTTAATTGAAGACATATGCAGCATTGCTAGGAAAGGGGAAGTGCTACTGCTAGGAGATTTCAATATGCCAGATGTTGATTGGCACATTCCTGCTGCAGTATCATCTAGAAGTAAGGAGATCCTGGATTCTCTACAGGGAGAACTATTCAGGCAATTGGTAACAGACCCCACACATGAAGGGGCCATACTGGACTTGGTGCTTACCAATGGTGAGAGTGTTTCTGATGTTGTAGTGGGAGATCATTTTGCATCCAGTGACCACCAGATGGTGTGGTTCAGTATTAGGACTAGGGCTGTTAGAATCCATTCCAAGGTGAAGATCTTAGACTTTAGGAAGACTAACTTTGCGAAGATGGGCCAATACCTCAGGGAGTCGTTAGTGGGATGGGAACAGCTGGGGGATGTAGAAAAACAATGGGCAAAACTGAAAGGGGGTATTTTAAAGGCAACCAACCTTTTTGTTAAAATGGTAAATAAAGGCAAAAGGAAAAGGAGACCGCTATGGTTTTCAAAGGAAGTAGCTGAAAAAGTGAAGAAAAAGAGGGAGGCCTTCATGAAATACAAGAGATCACAGAGAGAGGAAGACAGGCATCTGTATTTGGAAAAACTTAGAGAAGCTAGCAAAGTAGTCAAGAAGGCAAAGATTCAAAAGGAGGAGGAAATAGCCAATGCAATAAAATGGGGGGATAAGACATTTTTCAGATATATTAGTGAGAAGAGGAAGGGCAAAAGTGGTATTGTCAGACTCAAGGGTGCAGGGGGGGAATATGTAGAAGCTGATAAGGATAAAGCGGAATTGCTTAACAAATATTTTTGTTCTGTGTTCACAGATGAAGAACCAGGAGCAGGACCTCAGAAAACACCCACAAATAAGAACAGAAGCGAGGGACATCTTGAACAATTTTCAGAAGACTGTGTTCGTGAGAAACTAGCTCAACTTATAGTAGACAAAGCAATGGGACCGGATGGGATACACCCTAGAATACTGAGGGAACTTGGGGACATTCTAGCAACTCCACTGACTGACCTTTTCAATGCCTCGTTGGAGTCGGGAGTGGTGCCAAAGGACTGGAGAGAGGCTCATGTGGTGCCTTTACACAAAAGCGGAAGTAAGGATGTGGTTGAAAACTACAGGCCGGTTAGTTTAACTTCGGTGGTGAGTAAATTATTGGAAACGCTGCTGAAAGAGAAAATAGTGAGGTTTCTGGAGTCCGGCGGATTACAGGATCCGAGGCAGCATGGATTCACCAGAGGCAGGTCTTGTCAGACAAATCTGATTGATTTCTTTGACTGGGTGACCAGGGAGTTGGACCGAGGGAGAGCTCTAGATGTGGTGTATTTAGATTTCAGTAAAGCCTTTGACACTGTTCCTCACAGGCGACTTATAAACAAACTGAGCACCCTAGGGATGGACCCTAAAGTTACTGCTTGGGTTAGAAATTGGTTGGGTGGGAGGCGACAAAGAGTACAAGTAAATGGAGCTCACTCTGAGGAGAAGGATGTTACCAGTGGTGTGCCCCAGGGATCTGTCCTTGGTCCGATTCTTTTTAACATCTTTGTTAGTGATATAGCGGAAGGGCTGTCGGGTAAGGTTTGCCTCTTTGCGGATGATACCAAAATCTGTAATAGAGTAGACACCCAGGAAGGTGTAGATAACATGAGGAGGGATCTAGCTAAGCTTGAAGAATGGTCTAGAATTTGGCAGCTGGGATTTAATGTTAAAAAATGTAAGGTCATGCATTTGGGCTGCAGCAATCCAAGGGAGCAATACAGTATAGGAGGTGAAGTACTTTGTCCACTAAAGAAGAGCGAGACCTAGGCGTGGTTGTGTCTGATGATCTTAAAGTAGCTAAACAGGTAGAAAAGGCGACGGCAAAAGCTAGAAGGATGCTTGGGTGCATACGGAGAGGAATGGCTAGCAGAAAAAAGGAGGTGATAATGCCTCTGTATAAGTCTTTGGTGCGACCTCATTTGGAGTATGGTGTGCAATTCTGGAGACCGCACCTTCAAAAGGATGTGAACAGGATGGAGTCGGTGCAGAGGGTTGCTTCTAAAATGATTAATGGGCTTCATTATAAAGCATATGAGGACAGACTTATGGATCTTAATATGTACACCTTAGAGGAAAGGCGGGATAGAGGTGATATGATTGAGATGTTTAAATACCTCCGTGGCATAAATGTTCAGGGAGAGAGCCTCTTTCAATTGAAAGCAAGTTCTGCGACAAGGGGACATGGGATGAGGGTGAAGGGAGATAGATTCAGGAGTGATATGCGGAAATATTTCTTTACAGAAAGAGTAGTGGATCCGTGGAATAGTCTCCCAGTGGAGGTGGTAGAGATGAGGACAGTAACTGAATTCAAAAAAGCATGGGACCAACACAGAGGATCTCTAAAGGTAGAAAGTGGACTGTTGTAGTTGTTGTTATGGAAGGACAGACTAGATGGGCCTTGTGGTCTTTTTCTGTCATCATGTTTCTATGTTTCTATGTTCCAGACACTGTTCGGGTCTTCATGCTGTCCCCTATGAATATGCATGAGCTACATCTGCATACCATGGGGGTGGAGCAGACATATACAGCACAGGCATCTTTCTTAGGGGAAGCATGGAACCTGAATGGTGTTTGGCCCTCCAGGACTGCATTTGGGAGACTCTGCTCTAGATAATGTGCCTGTTTATGGTGTCTGTGTTTGGTGTGGAAAAATATAGGCGTATTAACCATGCCTATGTTCTCAGCAATAAAGGTTTGTCCTTACTATCACGGTGTAGTTGTGGGAAAAATATGTGGACAGGGTTGGCAGTAGCTGCAATTTGAACCTGTGATCCTCTGGTCTTAGAGGTACTGGCTCTGTCTGCTGCACCACACTGTAACCACAGAGACAGTGCAGTCCCTGGAGATGGTAAACCTGGCAGGATGGGGTCGCAAACCCTGCTCTGCACATGTTTACTGTGGGCTCATTCACCTTCTCTGGTCACATACGTGCAGATAAACCCCAGAAATGACCACGAAAAACAGGGGCTATACTTTTAGCCAAGCTGGGCAACAGTGCTATTAATGGGCAACCATAGGGAACACTCCCAGGAAAGCTCCAAAGATGGCAATTAGTTTTGGTGGAGTCTCCGCTCCGTAGACCCTTCCAAAATGCATTTCTTTTTTCTGGAGCTTTCCTGGGTGTGGTTTTTATATTTGCCCATTACTATAACTGTTCCCCAGCTGAATTACTATTTTTAATATTTTTGTTGTGGTCATTTTCTATTTTTATTTTCACTTTTGTGCTGTGCACATGTATCACACTGCTTACGTTTTGCAGGTTTCCCCGGTTTTCCTGTACATTGCTGACGTAAATGGTTTCTCTTCCCTTTAACTGCTCTCTACCGCGAGTGTTTCACTCGCGCTTTTTTTTCCTTTGAAATTCGGCCCCGATAATGTGCGGGGTGCCTCTCCCCTCCCCTTCCCCGCCCATTAACCCCGTCTCTCCGCCCCTCCGGGGCCTTTCTCCGCCCTCCGTTAGCCTTTCCACGCCTCTCTCGGACATTTGCGGGCCCGTTCTTGTGCGGCGCCCGTTTGTGTGACGCGCACAGGTGCGTGGCTTCATCGCACGTGTGCGGGGCACTTAAGTGCTCTTAAGTACCGCTTTTAGTGCGCTATTGTGCGGCGCGCACATTGGCGGTTTTTATTAAACATGCCCCAATGTATTTCTATCTGTTGCTTTAGAAAAAAACAGTCATAGAAAAACCAGCAACACTTGTTTTTACCTCCACATCCAAAAAATGAACAACAGATTCATGACAGCACATTTCAAACTGGATATGAGGATCACATTGATTTAAAAACGCAAAAAAAATCTGTTGTTGCTTATGTGAACCTTCCCATTATAAAAAATACCCCATCATCAATAAACCTATATCATTTAACACTAGATTTATAATGCACTGAAGAATAAACCCATTTAGGGGGATGTTTACTAAAGTGCGTTAAACGTGACTAACGCGCGTTATACGACGTTAACGACCGTAAGTGCCGTATAACGCGCGTACCGACGTGCTAACGACCATTAACGTCATACTACGCACGTTAACTGTAGTTAACGATCGTAAAGCTCCGCGGCGCGTTAAAACAGCGCAGAAGGTGGAGAGTGGGCGGAGAGAAGGGGTCAATGGGTGGAGAGTGGGCGGGGAGAGGCTCCCCTCATACTAACGCGCTGTCTTTTAGAGCTCAGTTCCAACGCGAATGAAAACCTGTCGTTAAAGGCATTTAAAGGGAAGAGAAACCATTTCCGTCAGCAATGTACAGAAAAACCGGGGAAACCCACAAAACGTGAGCAGTGTGATACATGTGCACAGAACAAAATTGCACATAAAACGTTAAAAATGACCACAAGAAACATTTTAAAAAGCAGAATACAGCTTGGCCACAGTGATAGCAATGGGCAACAAGGAACAACACTCCCTGGAAAGCACCAAACTAAAAGGAAATGATGTGTGGAAGGGTCTATGCTCCGCAGACCCTTTCAAAGAGCATTACATTGTAATGGAGCTGTCCAGTGCGTGTGGTGTAATGTTTCCCAATGATATCATTGTTGCCCAGCTTGGTTATGGGTGTGTGCCCCTTTTTTGAGGTCTGTTCTGAGGTTTATGTGCACCTTTGCCGCCATACAAGGTAAATGAAGCCACTGTAAACCTGTTGCAGAGCAGGGTTTCTGACTCATCAGGCCGGTTTAACTAACTCCAGGGACTGCACTGTCTCTGTGGCCACAGTGTGGTGCAACAGACACAGCCAATGCCTGTAAGACCAGAGGGTCACAGGTTCAAATCCCAGCTGGGGCTCCTGCCAACCCAGTCCCCATAGTTTTACCCACCACTAAACAGTGATAGTAAAGACACTCCTTTATTGCAGAGAACATACGCATGGCCTATATTTTACCACACCAAACACAGACACCAGAAACAGGCACATTACCTAAAGCAGAGTCCCGCAAATGCAGTCCTGGAGGGCCCCACACCATTCCGGCTTCATGCTGCCTCTAATAAAGATGCCTGTGCTGCATAGCTATGCACCACCCCATGGTATGCAGATGTAGCTCATGCATATTTATGAGGGACAGCATGAAAACCCAAACAGTGTTTGGAAAACCAGGACAGGAGTTGGGGAACTCTGCCGTAAAGCAGCAGCCAACAGGGCCACACACCCACCCACAGGCCCCATTGGCCAATGCCTCCTGGAGAGGCAAGACAGTGGGCCCTGCCTGTATCTCCCAATACTAGCAGTTGCATACCTTAGCAATGCCACCCTACACCTGGGTATATGGTACACAGCTATCAAACGTTCCCTATGAGAACTGGCAGATATCAATTCCTACGTTAAGCACAGTTTGCTCATTGAGCTCCACCATAACAATAGGGTTGCCAACTGGCTCCAGATGCGCCCGACAAGCTTGATCCAGTCCTGGGTCTACCCCATTGCATGCAGGGACATGTAGTCTTGTTTTTCTTATGGAGTGCAATGGAGAAATCAGAACTACATGTCCCTGCATGCAATGGGGTAAACCCAGGACTGGATCAAGCCTGTCGGGCGCATCTGGAGCCAGTTGGTAACCCTACATAACAATCCTTCTGATGTCTGCGGTGTTTGCTGCAGGTCTGGTCTCTGACAGTGTTCACCACCCTGGGGAGTGACCCCCCAACAGCCTTGTGTACCATATCCATGCCTGTACTATGCCCATGACTGGTGTGGTGGGTATGGCTGCTGACCACCTCTATAGTAGCACAATGCTGGCATAGGTGTGGGGGTGGCTGTCTGTCTATCCAGTGTGTGGTGGCTGCAAACACCTTCCACAGCCCACACTGCCAGCAATGTTGCCAGTATTGGGCTGCCAATGTGCATAATGAGGAGCAAGGTACCATGGGTATAGGCCGGACAGGGTGGCCTGGCCAGGGTGTATCTGCTCAGGGCATAGGGCAGTGACAGGCACATTGTAGTGCCCGTCCACCACCTACACAGACAGGGTGACCTCAGTATATCCTGCTGAGAGATCACACTCACCCTGACTGTGCAGTGACCACAGCATGGCTAGGCACTCCCATAGTGCTATCTAGTATTTCTCTCATGTAATAAATATGGGTTTCCTTTTGGGGCCCAGTCACTGATGTATCTGCTTGCTGTGTATGCTGACATCTCAGTTCTGGGTGCAGGCATCTCCACTGGGCACTAGCAGACTGTTTGCAGCTGGTAGGTGTTGTGATGGAGTGGCTTGCAGGGTGCAGTGGCTGATGGCTTGCACCAGGGGAATATCAGATAGTGGTGGGGTGCAGCATACCATATCCAGGCCTAATGTCTGTCTGCTATTGTGTTATGGCTGTGTACAGAGCTGCATTGACTGCCCTGTGGGGTGTCTGTTCCTCAGCAGGACTAGGGTTAATGTTACCCTCTACTGCCACCTTTGCAGGGAGGTAGACTGTGGATCTTTTGATGGGAGACCCTGCTTGCCACCCTCAGCCCTGGGGGAGGTGGTGCATGGGGGCTACACCTGACTGAAACAGACAGAGATGTCCAAGGTGGTCCTGCAGAACCTACCTATCTCACACAGTAACACTGCTTTGGACCTGTGCCATGGACGGTGCTGTGGACCTGGTGCTGGGCGCCTCACTGCACCCTCAGGGTGAGCACAGTACCCGCACAATGTGACAGTGTGTAGCTACTCTGTGCCAGTACAACACACGGTCAGTACCCCTACCAGGCCGAGGTGCTGTGGGGGTGCACATGGTCAGTCCCCCCTACCAGGCCGAGGTGCTGTGGGGGTGCATTCCCCATGGTGTGTATCTGTGGACAGCTGATTTGCATGTGCAGTGCATCATGGGTGTGACTGGCACAATCCAACCCTGTGAAACCCCAGCACCTGCTCACAGGCTCTGATAAACCATAGGCCATCACACGTACATCTGCTAGCATAATGCATAGGTGCAAGACACCCTACAGAGTCTGTAAAATAAGATGCCCACACTGGTAAAAACACACGTACCCACGCACGATTGTACGCGTGCAGCTACGCACGGGGCTACGCATGTACCAATGCACGCAACCTCGCACGCACCAACGTACGTGGCTAGGCACACTCCGAGGGTGTTTTTCTGACACCAATATTCAGCGTAACGAAAAACATGCCTCCTCTTTCCCTCTGTAATGTACAGGGTGATGCCTGGGACAGCCTTCTGCATTAGGCACACTGGGGACTCGAACCCATGCTGCCTGTAACAGCGGTCAGTACCGTAACCATTGTGCTACAGCTCTGTTTCAGTGCTTTGTGTCTGTACGTCTTCTTACATTTAACGCGCAGTGACGTGCCACGGCGCCCGGTAACGCTTGTTAATTTTTTTAACGCGCATTAGTGGTGACGATGTACCGCCCATGTCCTTATGTGGGGTTTCTGTTACTACCGCGGCTCCTAACGCGAATTGCACTAACGCAGTTTAGTAAACATACCCCTTAATTTTACTGCTGTTAGTCACAGACTGTAAAATTTGCAAAAAATGCATGACGTCCTTTATATATGAAGGAATTTTCACAACTTCTCTCAAAAAAACTGTCCAAATAACTTGTAGATATCTACATGTTCCAGCAAAGAATCATTGCTGGAAAGTATTGGTCTACCTGGAGGACTCCTTAAAGTTTTATGAAACTTAGGAAAAATATAAAAAAAACCTGTTATCTTTGGAAAAGATGGATTCAGAAACTTATTTTCTTTCATTATCAAGAAACGAGACTCATTAGCCTCCATGGTGACTTTAGCAACCAATTGCTGCAACTCAACTGTAGGATCAACAGTCTCAAATATTTTTGGGCATCATACAGTTGCCGATATACTTATTTATTTATTTGTAAGTCTTTTATATACCGCCACTTCCCAAGATCAGTGGCGGTTTACATCTAACAATAAGAAATACATAGAACAGCGCATTGATAAACAAGTACATTGAACAGTAGTCAGAACTAAATACAAGTAGTATAAGCATAGTTTGCAACTATTTACAGGTATTTACAATATTTATACATATATATTCACATCAGGTTTCATCATATGTTCTTTAAAAGGGAATTGAGTTGAGAATATTAGAGCAGATGAATGCCTTGGTGAAATATGGAGGCCTTGGTGAGTTAAGGGAGGTCTTGTCCAATTTATTATCTATGTTAGTGTAGTATTGCGAAAAAAGGTATGTTTTTAAATCTTTTCGGAAAGGTTTTAGGTCTTTTATCTCTCTTAATTGGGCAGGGAGATTATTCCACAATGAAGGAGCTACGAATGAGAATGCTGTGTTGCTTGTAATGCGTTTTGTTTTTCTGATTGAGTTAGGCACTGAGATAGTATTGAGGTTATTTCTCCGTCTTATTCTGTTCTCTGAAGGATTATGAATCAATGTAGACAAGTAAGATGGTGCAATCTGATTAATTAATTTGAATGTGATCAGTAGGATTTTGTATTGAATCCTACTTAGTATAGGTAGCCAGTGCAGAGAATAGAGTATCGGAGTAATGTGATCAGACAGTTTGGCTTTAGAAATTATTCTCGCCGTCACATTTTGGGCCATTTGTAGAATTTTTAGGCTCTTTTTAGGTACTCCTGATAGAATTCCATTACAATAGTCAATATGAGGGGTTATTAATGCTTGCGTGACAGTTCGGAAGTCTTTTCTTTCTAATAGGGGCCTCAATTGTTGTATTGATAGAAGCTTATAATAAATTGTTTTGGTTGTTTTCTTAATTTCTTAATTTCTTACTTCACACTCATACTCTGTTATATTCATGATAACAATTGCACCTCCTTTATTGGCTCTTTTGATAACAATATCACTTCGTTGACGCAAATCCTGCAAAGCATCAGACTCTTCAGCAGTGAGATTTGTCAAGAAACATCCAGAACACTTCTCATATTTTTTAAATCCAACAGTAAAAGTTGTTTGAAAGTGCTTGGTATGGGAACAGAGACCTCGTCCACATAAAGTTCCTATAACGTTTTTGGTCTGTTTAGCAGAGATAGCGATGAAGAGGAATTATTTTTTATATAAATTTGAATTTTTTTCAGCAGATCTCAGGAACAGCTATGGGAGCTACCTTAGACCTGTCATTGGCCAATTTATTCATGCATTTTTTTGAACCTAAATGGGTTTATTCTTCAGTGCATTATCAATATATTGTGAAATGGTATAGGTTTATTGATGATGTTTTTTTTATTATGGGCAGGTTCACATGAGCAACTTCAGATGTTTTTTTAATATTTAAATCAATGTGATCCTCATATCCAGTTTGAAATGTGCAGTCATAAATCTGTTGTTCATTTCTTTGATGTGGAGGTAAAAACAAGTGTTGCTGGTTTTTCTACGACTGTTTTTTCTAAAGTAACAGATAGAAATACATTGTTGCACCTTTCTAGTTTTCATCCTCAGCACTTAAAACCAAGTTTGCCTTTTTCACAATTATTGAGATGTAGACGAATATGCTGTTCAGAAAGAGAATTTAAAGTGCAAATTGGACTAATGTTGGAGAAGTTTTGAGAGTGTGGTTATCCCAAAGATGTTTTGCATAAGGCATTTAAAAGAGCACGGTTCAACCATAGAGAATGGCTGTTAGCTCCAGAGTATAATGGACACATAAAAGAAGGTGATTCATTGGAGAAGATAGTCACTTGTGTGATTCAGCATTCCAAATTGTCAAGAAATATGGCGTGGTCCAATAAGAGACGATGGAAGATCTTTTCAGCTCATCCGATGAATTTTCAGCCTCGAATTGCATATAGTAGAGGGCATAATTTGAAAGATCTACTTTGCCCCACAGTTCCACGTATTTGTAAACCCTTTAAGATAGTGGGTCATACTCGATGTGGGAAGTGCTCATTTGTCCCCATTATGGAAGAGGGGGTTCCTTTTCTATTAACTAATAGAATTTATTCATCAAGATTTGCCTCGGATTGTACACTAGATTATGTGGTATATATTTTGAGATGTCCTTGTCCTTTGTAGATAAGTAATTGTGTACTCTCTTGGATGGTGAGAACGTTTATTAACTAATAGAGCCATTTGACTTTGTTTTGCAGAAGTGTTGGAGGCCACTATACTTGTATATAAAAGAGAAAAAAGAAAAAAAGAATAAAAGCATATTATTAGTGCTGTCTGAAAATTAATTAAGTATATATAAAAGTATTTTGAACATATTGGAAAAGTACTTTTTTAATATTGATTGATCATTTTTGATAAAGGGAGTTGTTGGACCTGTGATATTACATCTTGGAGATCCCCTATGGTGATGAATTTTGCCACATGGTGGGACTGAAGAGTAAAACCTGAGGTAATGTTCTCCCTTTTAGAAATTTGAGCTTTGGAGTTATTATAGGAGTGTGTTGGTTAGATTATATTTTGGTAATTGTGTTTATGTTTTATGGAAAGGTTTAGGTAGGTTCAAGGGATTTTTTTGTTAGGAATATTTATTTGTTTTCCCTTGTTGCAATGGTTTGTGTTAATCGGTGAATGCGTAAAACTAACCCATTAGGAGAAACTATCCTGAGTGAAAAGCAGGAAGAGGATGAGAAATGCTCCAGAAAAAGCCAGAGCACACTGGTTGTAGAATGATCCAGCAAGAAGGGTGGCATGAACAACTCAAATCAGCAGGGGAGAGGTGAAGGGCAGCAGCAAGGCAAACAATGAAAACAGTGCCAACAAGTGATGTAGTTAGCAGTGGCAAAGAGAGGGAAGGGGAAAGGAAGTCATCTTTTTGGGGGCTTTTCCTACCTTTTAGGGGTTTTTTCCATGTGGCCTAAAAGAATCCACCAGAAATGTAATTGGAAGCTGCAGAGAGACAGTGCAGGCAGAAATGGGATTTGTGACTGCAGTAATTATGACTGTGCTTCATATCTCAAGGGCATGGTTAGCAACAAAGAGCTGAACTGTTGGGACAGTGAGACTGGCATCAGCAGCAGAAATAGACCCTTTTCAGTTCTTTTTCGTTTTATTTCCTTTCAGTTTGTTTTGGTTTTTGCTTTGGGTTATACTTTATTTTCTCTCTTTCTTTTTTCAGTTAAGGTTTGGCATTATGGACTGAAAGGTAGCCCGCTGGAAATGGCCACCATTCCAAAGAAAGTGCAGTGGAAACTATAAGAATTACAGCTCGACGCTGAAGGCAGAAAGTGTGGGCAGCTGTCACTCAGGACAACTCTACACTCATTCCTCCTCACAGTCCCATGAAAATGAAGGTAAACAAAACAAGAAGAGGTTTGTCTTTAGAAACACTAACTGTTCCCTCAACTCTGGTGCTAACTGTGAATGAATGGGAGCCACGATATACTCTGCAATGGAGAATATATGTTCACAGGGCACAGTAGTTGGAGGGCAAGACAGGAAATGCACAACCTTGGCGGATCTAGCCACATTGCCAACTTGAATGTCATTGCATGTCCCCTAGTCTTTCTATATTTTGATGGTGTAAACAATTGATGTACGTTTACCCGTTCCACTCCATTCATTAATTTATAGACCTGAGGAGAGATATGATAGAGGTCTATGAATCAATGAATGGAGTGGAACGTGTAAACGTAGATCGATTGTTTACACCATCAAAATATAGAAAGACAAGGGGACACGCAATGAAGCTACAGGGTAACCTATTTAAGACTAATAAGAGAAAATATGTTTTCACTCAACATGTAATCAAACTCTGGAATTCGTTACCAGAAGTTGTAGTAAAAGCTGTTAGTATAGCCAGGTTTAAAAAAGGTTTGGAAAAGTTCCTGGAGGAAAGGTCCATAAACCATTATTAAAGGGGACCCAGACTATCCACTGCTTGCCCCAGTACAAGCATTGTAGAGCCTGTGTCTTTTGTGGAAACTGCTAGGTACTTGTGACCTAGATTGGCCACAGTTGGCAACAGGATACTGGGCTTGATGGATCTTGGTCTGACCCATTATGGCATATTTTATGTTCTTATGTAATGCTTACTTTTACACATCAGTGTTCAGGGTGCTCCACTCAAATGGATTCACTCCTATCTCTCCCAGCGTGCTCAAACAATAAGAAC